>VWZS01008918.1:4221367-4390006 GCA_013397075.1 Rhabdornis inornatus
TTAATAAGAGTGCTGCAAATTTTGTAGAGTATTTATTATTGATATTTATATATTGTGTTCCTGCAATAAGTGGACTGGAAGCAGATGCTACTGGAAAGTTCTCCGTTCTAATTTTAAGCCATCCATAATAGCAATAGATAAATTCGTTCCCTGTACTCAAAAGGAATAAATCAAAGACAAATAACTACAAGAAAGACAGAGAGGGATATTTACAAGGGCATACAGTGACATGACAAGGGGGAGTGGTTTCAAACTGAGAGTAGGTGTAGACTAGATATTAGAAAAAAAAATTTTACTGTGAGGGTGGTGAGGCACTGGAACAGGTTGTATCCCTGGAGGTGTTCGAGGCCAAGCTGGATGGAACTTGGAACAATCTGCTGAAGCGGGATTCCATCCATGACAGGGAGTTGGAACCAGATGATATTTAAGGTCCCTTCCAACCCAGGCCATTCTGTGTTACTCTAAGATACAATTTTATGAATGAAATTGTATTTGAATGTGGTTTTCACCCTGCTTCTAAAATGGCATTGTACCTTTCCTGGAGCTGATTGCAAAGCTGCATTACAGCTCATTGCTAATCAGCTGTGAGACCCTACTAATTTATTATTGCTAGCAGAGAATGCTATCACTGTGCACCCTACAAGGACATCTCAAGACTTTGCACAATTCCAACTGAAGTATCAAAACAGAGCCTAACAACAAAACCTATCACTGCCTTCCTGTGCAGTAAAAATTTAAAAATCCAGAAGCATCTGATAGCTTACAGATTTTCAGCAAAGTTACTGCCTTTAAGCCATAAGAAAATACCAAGTTTTGTATTTCCATTTACTACAGAAAACCACAGATATAAGAAAGTGTAAGAAACACATCTGGCAAGCACAGTCATATTCATGAAAACTGCTACAAGAGCAAGTACATAGAGAGTATTTGCTTATAATTCATGGGCATGTAGGACACTAAGTCCAAAACACTCTTGAAGTTTCATATTGTTGTTGTCTCCTTTTTCACGTGTCCCTTGAGAGCTCAGCCTAAAGCTTGAAGTTGATAGGAGTGGTGTTAGTGGACCATGAGTAACCCATGTACTACAGAGTGTGATGCCTTGCTGGCTCCACGCAGCCACTGGCTTTGCCCTGAAGTGGAGCATCCCTTGTGCTGCTCTGGTGGTTCAGCAGCTCTTTTTGAAGCACTTTCTAGGTTTTCATGTGAGGGTTTTCCCTCTGGTTGGATCCACACTTATATAAGCAAGTAATTTAAATTATGTTTTCCCTGTAGAAGTCTCATATGATTCAGGTAGTGCAATAATTTTGACTCATTAGTTTAGGTTTAGCAGTTTAGTAACAAAAAGTTACAATGAGAATCTGGGCAGGTAAAACCCCTCTGGTTTAAATTTCAGTCCCTTGTCTCCTGCTGAAATTGTACCCATCCACTCCTTCCAGAACCTCTTCTCTTCAAGAAGGACAGAGGATTTCATCCTCTTCCAAATATCAACCTTTTGTAAATCTATCTGGTGTATTTTAACTGCATTTTCACAGCCTGTATCTCCCATTCTCCACTCATCCTAGGAACTCTAGTCATTACACATTCTTAATTAGCTGTGAAGTGCAAATGGCTAGAACTTGTCATTGGGCTAGATCAGCTCTTTTTGCCCTTTCCTTCTTTTGATTTCTATAAACCTGAGTGTGTTTCCTCCCATTCGAGGAAGAAAAAAGAGAGGCTGAAACAAAATAAGTGAAAATTCATTATAATTGCATTTTCTTCCTTTCACTGCAGCCTACCATGTGAGTAGGTCCTGTCTACAATTGTCATATAAGCAGCTTTTGGAAACATGCTAGAAACTATTTCAAAATTGCTTTGGGATAGAACATTTTCTCTGAAAGAGTTGTCAGGAGTCAGGTTTCAAGTATAACAAGATTCTGAGCCATGGGATTGACAATGATTAATTGCATCACCAAAACTGGTTGGCCCTCTCAGAGACTTGGCTGGGCGCTCAAACAGCGAGCCTTGCTGGGAGGTGCTTAACTCTAGACACTGATGTATCATCTGAAGGCAGCAGCGCCTGTCTCTGTAGTGAATCATAGCTTGTAGGCACTTGTACATACACACTGCTCTAGCTCTGCTGGACTAACACAACCCGGCTGGGCTGCCTCGCCTCAGCCCACCTCCTGCTGCTGCTCACACTCCAAGAGAAATCACTCACATCTTGTATGGTCCTCTGCCCTCAGTTCTCGCCTTGGTTGGAACCGCTTGGCTTGATGCACAGAGTGACAGAACGGCTGAGGTTGTGATGATGCCTTGAGGGAGCAGCTGGAACGGAGGCTACACACAAGAGTTGCGAGGAATAAAATGAGTATTTATTAAGAGGCCTATGGAAGGCCTACAAAGGGTCACACCCTAGCAGGCCCCTGCCTGGATGGCTCCAAGATGGAATCAAAGGAGGCCTTGGTCACAAAATCTCACACTTTTATAGGTTTTGGTTCATTTGCATGAACCGGCTCTCCATAAACGTTGTTTGTGCTTAGGGCCTGAAGTTTGCAGAAACTGTCCTTGAGTTCTCAACTGGAATAGGACTGTTTTGTCTTCATAACCCTAGCACATCAGAAAAGCACATCCAAGCAGAATAGAAAAACTTAAAACTTTAGGCATCAGTGAGGGACCTCTGGATGCCATCTGCTCGACCCTGATGCTGAAGCAGGAACACTTAGTTCCTTAGTTGTCCAGACAACTTTAGAAAATCTACAAGGATGGAGACCCCACAACCTTCTCTCTGGACAACCTGTACCACTTCTTGGTCACCCTCATAACGAAAAAGCGTTTCCTGATGTTCAGAGGGCACCTCCCATGTGTCTGTTTGTGCCTATTCCCTTCTGTCCTGACACCAAGCACCACGGTGCACAGCCTGGCTCCATTCCGTTTGCACCTTGCCTTCAGATATTTTCTCGTTTTTATACAGTTCCCCCCTCTTTGCCCTGTCTTCTTTTTTTCACAGCAGAAATGCCAGTCTCCAACCCTCCTTGCAGGCTTGTCACAGTTCTCCAGCATTCCCACACCGACGCTGCTCCAGAGGAACTCTCACCACACAAAGCAAGCTCCCTCTTTACCTATTCCGAGTTCAGAGAAGCCACGGTCAGCGTCCCTGGTCTCTCCCGCTCTGCCAGAGACATTTTTGCCGGGTCTTGTGCCAGGTGAGATCCCTCCCGGACCCCCAGGTCCTTGGTCCTTCCCTGCCGACCCGACCCGGCTGGACCCTGCCGGCTCCAGAGCCTGGGGTGCTGCTGCCCTCCCCGGCCGCGGGACTCCGCCCGTCCCTGTCACACTTCACAGGGCGCTCCTGCCGGTGCTCGCCATCCCTGGGAGCGATGGATGGAAGGATGAGATGGATGGCAGCGCCTCCTGCACCTCGCTGGGAGCGGCGTCAAAACGAAGCTGCGTTGGCCGGGAATCGAACCCGGGTCAACTGCTTGGAAGGCAGCTATGCTCACCACTATACCACCAACGCCGCGGTGTCAGCACCTCTCTGCTTTCATTCCTTCTTCCTTTCCTGCTTCTCTCCGCTCCCAGTTTGTCCCCAGGATTTACTGCCTGCCCTCAAGCACAGCAAAGAGCTGCTGAGGGAGGCATTCAAGTTTTCTCCACCGCTGTCAAGGCTACTAGAAAATTAGAAGCTTGTTTGCTTGCTTGTTTTTAAACACTGAAAAAAAACTAAGTTAAATGTTCAGTGAAATGTTTCCAACGTCCTGATTGGTTTAAAAGAAATTCCAAATAGAAGGACTAAAACCTTCGGAAAGGGGACTGTGGATAACAGCAAAACTGGGGAAAAAAAAGGCTGGCTGACAGCACACATCTGATGAAATAAGCATGCTCATTTTTAGTAAAATAAATAGTCTTTTCAGCATTAATGCTGAAGATGAGATTTTTTAGCTCATGTCTGAAAAATCAGATGGAAAAAGTTATAAAAAACAAAATATGTTGTCCTTTCCATCAAGTACTGCTTGTGTCTTCTCAGTATCATCCAAAGAAATATAAGATTACATGGAAAATATAGCAGAAAATAAACTAAATAGGGTTGAGAAAGGTTGATATTTGAAAGAGGGTTATCTGAAATACAACCTTGAAATGCTAAATGTCAAACTTGAATATATTTTTGTGATATAATGTGTGGTGTAATGTTTTCTACTACAGTGGATAGAGCCGACAAATTATTTTAGAAGAATAAAATCTCAAAAAACTCACATGGTGTGAGGATATCTTATGAATAACCCAGGGCATTCTAGGGCATTCGTGATTTCACTTCTGAGAATGTTCTGTTTGCAAACAGATGTGGCTCTTAACATGTAGGAATCTCAGGAGTTTGTGGTGGAAACCATTCTGTGTCACCAGAGAGGTCCTAAGCAGAGAGACCTTCATGTCTCTTTCATTCTCAAATCCTCTGTGTTCAGCTTCCTGCAGGGGTAATCAGAAAAGTTGTAAGGCCTGATATTGGTCAGACATCCATTGATCCTGACCCTTTCTGTCTCTTGCCATCTGAACAATGAATAGCTCCAAAGCAGCTCCCCCAGGCCTCTGCATACTCTGACCATTTTGCAGTTGTTGGTACAGATGAATTTTTTTGCAACTTTAAATGAAAGTCTGTCATGCACAGCTATGCTGTAGTAAGGATATCAAGTCTTCTCTCATTTTCTTATATTTTACTTTAAAACTCAGCAAAACCAGCTGAGATCCTATTTGGAATGCTCTGCAAACAGCTCATGAGGACAAACTGTTAAGTGTATTTACAACTTAGATATAACAAAACACAGAGGGCTCTGCTGAATGATGTAGAGTCTATTTTGAGTGCATGTGACATGAAGTGCAGACTCACAGTTCAGCTATGTGGTGCATGAACAGCAAACCATTACTTTTGGGAACCACATTTTCTGTGTGTTTGTTGTGGAACATTTTTGCACAGGGCCTTGACCTTGAGCCAGTAGTATTACCATTTAAGAAGTTAAAATGAGACACACCAGACTCACTGATCTTAATCACTTCTGAAAAATACATACCTTATTGTAATTATTTTTGTGTTATCTGTAGGCACCATAAATATTTTCTAGTAAAGGACACTTGAAAATAATGACCTCACTGGTTAAGAAATTTGAATAACTTTAGGAAAGTAGTCAGCCTGGTGAAGTGTGGATGTTCTTATAAGAATGATATTTCTCTTCCTTCAGCATCTAGTCTTAATTTCATCTTGTTTGTGAACTCACCATCCTGTATTTAAGGCATTGCAGAATGAAGAAGGTGATTTTTAAATAGTGTGATGGAACTGGAAAGAGAGATGGGCCCCCATTGAATTGAGAAAAGGCACTGAATGAGGATTGCCAGCTGAGAAAGCTGGAAGCTGAAGTGTATGGACAGAACAGGACAGGGAAGTGGGACAGGCTAAGCTGATCTCTGAAAGGCAGCCACCTGCATCTCGGCTCATAAAGCTGCATGAGATTCCTAAAGGATTTCAGCACCAAAACTTGCAGATAAACTCAGAGGGCCACATTCCCAACGTCAGAATAGTCTTATCCTGCTTAAGGGATTCCAGAAACACTTCTGGACATCTGTAAGCACCTGGAAATCTGTGGAAATCTGACATCAGTGTTCCAGTCTCAAATGCAAAGCCTCCTAACATACTCTTGTATGTTCAGGCAATAGACACACACTGCCAAATCAGGGGCTCTGCATGAAATTTGTTCTGATTATTTGTTTTGCCTCCCTCCTTCTCTCACACACACACATATGCACACAGATTCCAGTAGCACTTGATGAACAAGCAGATCAAATTAACCCTTATTATGTCTTACCAGAACACGAGGAATGAGCAATGGCAGCATTTCCTAATCTGGTTTTAATTGACTAGGCAACAAATCTGTTGACTATGAGCCTACTGCATACAGCTTATAACTGAGAGGGAGTATTTTACCGTGGCATAATTAAAAGGGCTCCAACAGCACACATAATGACATGCCCTCTGCTTTCTTATTAAAGGTTTTCTTTGTTGAGGCTTACACCAAATAAGTTGCACATGTGACTGTTTTTGCTGCAATATCGTCTTCAGCTCCTTAGTGCATCACCACGCTAACCTCTCAATTAACCCTTGCTTCAAAGGCTGCTCCATGCAGGTGCAGTATCGTGGCTTTTCTGGCAGGGGACATACCTTGCTCACTGCTGGTGACCTCTGTCATTGCTGAGGACCTGGGCATGCCACATATGCTTTTGGTTTACAGCTCAAGGCCTTGGCTAATTGCATAATTGATGTGGTGCAGATCAACAGCCTGTAGGAATCTAGAAGATGTTAAAATGAAAAAAATAAAATCTAGGTCTTGCCAACACTAAATTTGTCCAGTTTTCTGGCAATAAGCTTCTCCACAGAGTACAGATTGCAATTTACTTAGTCTGGAAGAAATATAAGCTTATACCGTAGGTCCAAAGGATTCCTCAGTCCTTATCAGAGAAAAAGTTTGAAAGTAAGAACAACATATTCCAGGAGATTTCAAAACTCTTCAGTGCTACCATAGGAACAGAAGATGTCTATTACCTATTACAAGTTTTATCAACTTCTCTAGAAAAGAAGCAGCATTAAATATTCAAATTAAAGACATTGAATTTTGGCAAAGAAAACTTCCTATATATGTGGCAAACATTACAAACATTTGATCCTTTGGAAGCTGTTTGAAAATTGTGTGTATTTAGACCTAATGCTCCAAAAGAAATTAAAAAAAAAAAAATGCTTTCTACAAAAGGTTTTAGAACTAATTGACTTAGGATCAGCCAAGTATAAGTTTAATGAAAAATAATAACCAACATTTATAAGGCTTTTGCTTGAAAATCTCACCTTTCTCATGATTGATATTCTTTTATACATAAAGTGATTGTCTTAGTTACTGATTTCAGTTTTATCAAATGCTGTTCTCCAGTCAAAGTGTTCATATAGTTAGTTATATGCTTTTTTTCTGCCAAGATCAATCTCCATGAGTGATCAGTCCTCAACACACAATAAAGATAACATGCATGTAGACACATGTTTATCAAAGAAGACAACTATTTAAATTTAGAAATACTTTAAAACAGACTATAAAGATGGCACTTCAAAATTCCTGACTTGTTGCTATTCATCAAGTCTTGCAAATATTGCTTAACATTTTTAGTGCTTGTTAATTTTGTTGCTTTCATTTCTAACAGTCATAAATTACTTTTTCCCTTCTTAATAAAATGGTATGATTTTGGACTTGATATAAAATATTAGAAACGCTATAATTTCTCATTATCATCTCTGAGGATTTTTATTAACATCTAGTAATATGTCTGACCTTTCAAAAATAAGCCAAGTATTCTTTTCTCTACCAATAAGTAACTGAACTTTAATGGCAAGCAATAAGATTCTTTCCCTGGTATATGCAACATTCATAATACTAAAATAAATAGACAGATGTTAACTTGAAAAAATAAAATAAAATTTCCTGAGAAATATTATTCCTAATTTGAAGGAGAGCTCACTATATCAGATGTAGGGAAGCCACAACAAGGCTGGCATAGTACAGCTAAAATAAAGAACTCAGCAGTCAGCTTCTTTCTAGTTATTCTGATGATAAAATCAACTGAAAAATCTAGCAAGTATGCCCAAAATGCCAAAAAATAAATTAAAATATCTTAAATTATTCCTAAGCCATTACTGGTTTTGTTCTTTAGCTTTTCTTTGAATTATCAGGGGATAGGAAGCTAAATGAAAACCTGAACTGAGACCTTATTCAGTCTTGGATTCAGAAGCTGAGATGCTGTGTAGGTGCATGGGCATCTCAGGGAATGCTTCATTTCAGGTTCATCTCCAAGGCCATCGCAGCCTTGGTTAAGTATCTAAAATAAGCTGATGAATCACCTGGATGGGCCCCTTTCTATCAGTGTTAAAAATAGGGAGTGGCCAGCTCAAAAGTTTTACACACGGTGGCTTTAATATAGACAGATTTTTAAAGAAATTATTAATCATAAAACAACAACTCCCATTTTTTTTTACAGTCTGAATGGTTCTATTGTCTGTTATGTTACTTTGAGATATCACCTGGGAAGACAGATTTTGAGGTCTATTAGTGTATGGATATTGATATTTTTGGGCACAGTGGATACCAGTCATCCAGCAGTGATTTAGATGTTTCCAGGAGAAACAAAATTGCTTCATATTTAGAAGTTAGCTACTCAGTCAACCAGACCTTTACTGGCTCTTCAAGGAAACAGAAGTCACTTAATTTTCTCTATTTCATGAGAATACAAACAAACATTTTAAAAAATACAACCCCAAATGAAGAGGGTTATTAAAAATAAGGTGGTGGATTGTTTTATTTTTTTTTAATTAATGTGGTTTATTCAAGAAGGCATCTACACACCCTCCTGTCACTATTCCAGATTTACTAACCCCATCTGAAGTCCTTAAGTAGGGAGGTATTAATCATTTACATCCTTATATTTGCACACCTTTTCATACCAATATCTGTTCTAGATGATCAGATTTATAGACACAGTAACAGACAAGATTAGTAAAAGCTCTTTATTTCTACAGATGGACAAGACATGTACATAGTTAGGGTCATATGTTATTAAGGACACTCAAAGATGCAGTAGGATTTTTTTTTTTCCTACTCTCCAGCATGTTTCCTGTTCCTTGGCATGTTTTTTAAGCAAGGAAGCAAGGAAAGGCACACCCACAGCCTTCACCTAACTTTAGAAGACATCACTGGAAGATTTGACTGTGAAGACTGAGCACAAAGACCTGATTGAGAATAGTATTTTTTTTTTAATAGCATAAAAATTCAGAGCCATAGCAAAACATCCAGATTTATTTTGTCACTTTATTTTATCCCTCCCTTTCTTACTATTTCTTGCAGGGGGAAAGTTTCTGGTCTTATTTTAGACTAGGGGATCATGATTGATTTTGGCTACAGAAATAGTTTATCTTTTTTATTTATCCTTGCTATATAATTTATTTTTGCTGTGTAATGCTGGACATTTAAACATTCTTTTGGAGTCTAAGATTCTGCTTTATTCCATCTCCATCTTTCTGGGAGCTGAAAGGGCTGAAGGGGAGGGGAATAACAGGGAATTACTATGTTCTACATCTTTAGGGAAATATGCACATGGAAATATGTGTAACAGGGTGCTTGCATTTAGTTGTGTAGGGTTTTCTTTTTTTCCCATCACCTTCTGAAAAGGTTGGCATATTTCATTTTTTATGGTCAGTCCAAAAGATTATGCTTTCCAGAGCCCTGTCAATTGAGCATGATTGATGCACTAGTGGAAAATAAATATGGGGGAAATTACTCTGGGGTATTTATGCATTAAATAAACTAACATTCTCTATCCCAGAGGCTCACAGAAAAATGAGCAATTAAGCCACTTGATTCTTGCACTTCCACATAGAAATTGACTTCTATGGAAATGGGGAGCACTGTTTAAGTTGATTGTGGACATTTCTCTCTGCTCAACTTTTAATGACTTTTATCTGAGGTTTAGCATGTATGTTATGTGATATGACCTATTCCTGGTCAGGACTGTCAGCTTAGTCACTTTAGAATCACAGAATATCCTGAGCTGGAAGGGACCCACAGGGATCATTGAACTCTAGCTCCCAGCCCGGCACAGGACAGCTGGGCAAGCTTGTTATAAAAAAAAAATGGTTCAAAATACATACTCATTTTAGAGGGAAAAGTTTATATTTTTTAAAATTCTTGCTGCCATTCAGGAAAGTCAATTCTACAGTTCCATCTTAATATTGGTATGAGTGATTAATACTGAATTTTATCACTCATAATTAATGCCTTTTATTATATAAGTGTCAGTTACTGTGCAAGTTAATTTGGAATTAAAGTTTTTCAGTTCAATACTCCGCATCCAAAGTATGACAGAGCTGCTCTGAGATTTGCTTATGCTAATGTAGCTTTCTATACTGATATTTACATTATTTTAATCAAAACTTTCTGTAGGGACTCTTGAATCATTCTTAAATTGGAGTTATTATTGTATAAAAATTAAATTAGGTTAGAAGTCATACCAACATTCCATTGGATTAACTGTAAATGCTTGATAGAACAGATTTGGGTACACTGGATATCTTTTCTTACCTTTCTTTTGTTATGATTTGGTTTAGAATTTGATTACTTTGATACCTAATCCTCTAGCTAGTCTGGTTCACCAAATTATCAGACATCAGCTGAGCTGCAGAATTTTTTGTTTGTCCTTCAAACACTGGCCATTATCAGCAAAAGCAAATTGTACTATGGAGCATGAGCATAATTCAAAATCACTGCAAATCAAGTTGACTCACAGTTGCTTTGGTTAAAAATAGAAATCACTTTTCTGAGATCTGGTATTATATCATAGATTTAAATTACCATTATTGGTAACTGAAGTTACCAAGTTTTTATGTGTTAATTTCTAACTCTGTTTATGAGAAGCCATATATATTAAGGAAAGAATTTATTGTTAGCCCTTCTAAAATTGAAATAAAATGCAAAAGAAGTCAGAATTAATAGTCCAGTTATACCAATTATATTAGCATTCACTAAACACATCAAATAGTCAACATTCTCTTATTTCACATTCTTTATATAATAGAAATCAAATGCCATTAAAGTTGTTAAAAATGCAGGTGTGAAAAACAGTGTTACATCATATGATGTTATTGGAAGATAAGTACAAATTAGGCAAATCAGGGAATAGACAGCTGCTCTTTGGAAAGATGTTATGGCTTAACAAGGAAGAAAAACTCAAAACAGGCCAAGACAAGTTTAAGCCACGCCTGGCAAGTCATCATACCAGTTTCCCTTTCTTTAATTGCTTCATCATACACAGTTTAGTGCTTCTGAAACCATCATATTTCTGATATCTTTATAAGGAAATATATGGGTCTCATGACTGTATTAGCTGAAGATGTGCAATACACCTTACACTGATGCCTTTTATCAGAGTCTCTCGGCTTTCAAAGACAGCAAGTCTCACAAACACCCCAGAGGAAAAGACTTTTCTAGAGAGTCCTACTAGTAAGAAAATATATTTTAATTGGATAGTTTTAATGAAGGCATTCTGAATTCTTTATTCCTTGCATGTCAATTTAATAACTATTAAAATAAAACCGATGCTTTAGCTACTTTTCTCTCAAGACACCCCACCTTCCCCCTTGCCATGCCTATTTTGGCAGGGGGGACTGTCTGAGAGCTACGTAGACCTTTCTTTCTTTTCTTGCTGTTTGACACTCAGTGCAGAGTCTGCAGTTCTATTCCTGAATGCCAAGGCAACTTCTGATTTTTCCTAATAAAATAAGTTTTCTTTGGCAAATTTTTCCAACTTAAGGACTAGTATATCTCATATTTGGGAACATTTCTTACAAGGACTTAGAAGCACTGACCAAATCCCTAGTAAACTGTCAACTGAAAATAAAATGTCTTTACACTATTTTTTCTGTACCAAATTGTATGGGTTGTTTGGGTTTAACCAGTTTTATGTAGTTTTAACTCCCTCCTTTCACTTTTTTCATTCTGTCTCTATTTAGCAACATCTACTGTGATTTTTCCAAATAAGCCATAGCCAGCAATTTGGTCATATGAAATGAACAGTTTATATAACTTTAGATAAAATATCAAGTGGGCAAGCACATTTTGCTAAAAGACATTCCCTTTCTCCTCACTCCTGAATCCACATGTGCACCTGTTTCAAGATAAATCCCTTTACTTCCACTGGATTCCTGTTGTGTTTGGCAGGCTGGAGAAGTGCAGTGGAAGGGCACTGGGCTAATTTATCAGAGATGCTTAGGATGAACACATTCCTCCAAAGTTAGTGGGAGCTGCAGGTGCTCAACACGGCCTGAAAATCTGCCTTTGCAGGAAAACCTGTGCTCTTCTCTAGAAAGCTCATTATTTTTAAAAATCAAATAGCGACTTTCTGTATCTTCTGACCTTTTCTTTGATGAATTGCTTTATTATTCTGGAAGCAAAAGGAGGCCTAGTGAAAGAAGCATTGTTTAATTAAAGTTTTAGAGATAAACCACCAAAAAAAAAAAAAAAAGAAAAAAATAAGGATATAAGGCAAAGAATTGCCTAGGATGCAACCCATGGATAAAAGTGAAACTTCTACAAAACAGATAATTCTGAAGAAAGAGATATTTCAAGAACATTAGAATGAAATGTTGAATGCTTTTCTGACATATTCAAGCTTGTACTCCTGAAACCTGAATAAATGTAAAAGGAAACATGAGAAAGAGTAAGAATGACAGAACAAAATGGAAATTCATGAAATTAAATTAAATGCAATAATCAAAAAGAAACTAGAGAAGAGAAAACAATGGCAAAAGTTCATTCCCACTGGGACTGCAGCTAACTAAATAGGCTTAAACCACAGAACACACTCATCTTATTGTCATCATATTTTGAATGCTTATTATTCTATTCTTAATTTCCTATGGAAGCAAACAAGAAGCAAAACAGATAGTATCATCCATAAATAAAAATTCTAAACTAAATAAGATTAAGATCATAGAAAGTGGCTAATTATTAAGATCTCACTGAAACTACTGTTAGAAGTAGGAGTAAGAAATGAAGGCATGAATCTGAACAGGGAAAGAAAACAAAGCACAGCAGAGAGATTTATAATATGAGTACAAATTTCACATTCCTGCTGATGCCTATGATACTCCTGAAACTAGTACAGACAGTAATATCATCTGTTCCTCAGTATAATCAAGACATTTTTCAGCATCAACACATCAAAAATCTTTTGTTGGTAAGGGGACTCTCTGCTGTATCAGGTTTGATTGTAACACAGTCACTGGCTAAATCAGCTGCCCTTTCCCCCACAGACACTGATTTCTGTAACAAGTTTTATGGTGCAAATAGAATTGCACTTTTGTTATCTGGAAAAAAAACTAAGTATTTCACACAACACCTACAGCCATACTAGATAGAATAACCTTGTAGAGGTATGATCACAGGTACCAACACACCTTTTGCCTTCACTTTAGTATTTTACAATCGATGTTTTTCCTTGAGTCCTAATTTCCTGGCTTTTATTCCCTCTTACTTACAGGTGAAATTTGTTTCCTGAGAAAAGTGCTGTAACATGATGACTATATATCTTATTGTTGAATACTTAAGCAGTTTTAATAAGAGGTCATTAAATCTGATGGATGGGGCCTCTGCAATCAATGTCATCTGTCACTCTATACTCAGTGAACAGGAACACAGTTGGTTTCAGTTTTCATGAGTTTCACTTTTTCCTAATTTCTGCATCACATGGGATAAATTCCTTAATTCTAATCTGGCTTTTTAGTCACAGCTGGAACACAAAGGAGAGTTTATATCTGACTGGATAAGTTTTGTCTAGGTTTGGGTTGAGAACATAAGCTATGAAGCATGTTTTTTTCTCAGACTTTCTGCATCAGCCCATTTCATTTTAATTGGGTAGAAGTTTGCAAACTTTGGTAAATTATACAGTCAAACCTTTTTAACTCCTAAGTATCAAAAAGGCCTCAAATGAATTTTCTTTCACCTGATTGCAGGTTTATTTATATTATAATTCTAGCCTGGGGGGAAAAACAAAAAAAAAGTATAATAGATCAGCTCTTACAAGATATCTGCCAGATAAGTGGTGCCTCATCTATCACATCAGTGAGAGTCTACCTAGCTAATTATTGACTCATTGCTGCTTATTTCTGTGAGAACAAACACAGTGTCAACAATGCGTCATTGCTCCCTAGACCCTGGAATAATGGTTAACTTGTAATTCTGTCATTACTAAACCAAAATCTTTGAAATAAGTCAAAGAAAAAAATAAGTGCCAACAAGAAAAAAAGAAGAATGAAAAGAGTATAATTGTCCTAAGGAAGTCTGCATAATGAAATACCTAAAAAAGAAACAAAAAAAAACAAAAAAACAAAAAAACAAACAAACAAACAAACAAAAAAAAAAAAAAAAAAAAAAAAAAAACCCCAACAACAAAAAAATTTAATATCCTCATAAAATAAACAGGACAGTAATTAAATAAAATATAGACTANTAAAATAGACAGGACAGTAATTAAATAAAATATAGACTAGACTTCAGAAGTTTTAGTGATCTGGATGGTACTAAACAGGTTCACTTCCTACATTCCATCATTCCATCTTCCCTAAAATGCCATCCTTATTAAAGTGTGAATTTACAGAACATTTGATCACCTATATTTGATTCTTAGTATCTATAAGAACAGGTCACCTTTACCTAAAAAGTATATTAACCCTATCTCTGAACAAAGAATGTTGCAGTGGGTCAACAATAAACATTGATGAAATCATTAATTAATCAATGAAATGCTGTCTATTCAGTTGCAAATCTTTGTTATGGTTTTATTTATTTGCTATAAACAGAGATGTCAGAGTCTGAATGAGACATAAAGTTATTTATGAGGCCGATGATGGCGCTTGTGCTAGTTGACTATGTTTAAGTTAAATCTAGAAAACTACAATCTATCAACATTTAATAGTTTTACATTTTTTATTTCTTGATTGTGTTAGCCATTAGTACTAGGAAAAAAAATTAGTATATGTTCTGATTTCATAGAGAATATCTGTATCTGACATTGAATAGCAACTTAGTTTCTTTGCTGAAGATATTGCAAAATAATCTGAATATAAAGTAGTAATTCTATAGTCTTAGTTTTTCTTCTCCAAAAAGAGCTGAGAAACTGAAAATTGTAAACTGATCTTTAATATCATATAACAAACATGTCTCATGTGCTATGGTGTACGATAGATTACCCCTTACCAGATCAAAGTCAGAGATTTTCTCTGAATTCATGGAAACTTAGGCTTTAACCAACTCATTGTAAAAACAAAGGCTAACATAGCATTTGGCTCTAATTGTCTCTAATTTTCAGTAATTTATACAAGACAGTAATTAAATTAGACTTTAAAGGGAAAGAAAAAGGCGCAAAGCAAAATATTTTATCTATAAAAGTTTTTTAAAATGCCTTTTTTTTCTCTTATTAAAAAAAAAAAAGGTACAGTCAGTCTACCACCTAAACCCACGCTTTCCATGTTTAGTCCACGAACAACATCTCACTGATCACAAAGTTGTCTCTGGGATGATGATGATGGAGTCAGTGAAGGCATCACAGAACTGACCCCACACAAAACTCTTTCCCCACTGAGAAAACATTTGTGTCTATAAACCAGGTTTACAAACCACACAACAGACCCTCCAAGTTGCTATGCCCTATTTCACACTACAGGTTGCAGAATGCAGCAGTAATTTTCTGATGCTTCCCATCTCCTTCTGCTCCCACACTTTCTAAATTGTCCCATCAGCTGACCTTACCTATAAGCACAACTATTCTCTAACTGTGCTATTTCAAAACTCATCAAAACAATAGGGATGCTGTTCTTCCAAACATTGGGAAATGAAAATAATCTGAGTTTGGAGGATGATTTCAAAACTAGTTGCCCTAACTCATCTGCTACCTATTGTGGTTATATCCTGTTCCACTTGCAAATTTAATACATGAATCTTTTATGAAGAAAGAAGGGGTCCAAACCTCACAAATTCTCTGAGACTAGCTGCTCTTCTTATTCTGATACTATGCATTATAGGTTAGATTAAGGCAGAGTACTGAAGAATTGTTTATTCTTTATACTCTTTACTCTTTGTCATAAAAAACCTGGCACTGGAATTTAACTTTTGTCCTTTGATAACTGGCATCTGAGTCTTTCTAGTAAGGGAAAGGAAACATACAAATAATCCCTTATTTTGTCTGTCAAGGCTGCCCTCCTCTAAGGGAAATAGAAAAGTATGCAACCACCAAACTAAGAACATCTTCCTCATCCCTTAAGCAAGGGAAACTACTAAAGTCTTTCTGAATGACCTCCTTCTAACACAGCCTAAATGTTGGATCCAAACTTTGAAACCTTGACAAACTATTTCTGCAGTGTTTGGTGGGCAGCTCCCTAGATTTCTCTGAAGTAAATAGGAATTCTCCTCTTGAAGAATCACCTTGATATTCTCATAGACTGCAAGCGACTTTGGGATTTTATTACAGCACTGAAGTGAATATCTGCCTGGTCACTTGGTGGGAATGAGGAGGGACATCCTTTCTTCACAGCTGTCAATTCTCTGCGGGGAAGGGATGTGAGGGATGTTAGGGATTAGGAATCCTGATTCTTTTTCAATTAGAGACAACCCTGTCATTGTCTCCACAAGCCCAAACCCCTGCCAGCATCTTTGTCTTTATCCAAATCCAAGTCTTTCTCCAGTACTGCCAAGAACATTTCCAATTGGCTCCAAGCATCTCACAGTGGCTTAAGAAAAGTAATTGGTCTCACACATGCATTTGGACGAGGATGTGCTCCCAGCAGGATTGCCACAGCTAGGCGACTACATGGCTGCTCTTCCACGGTGTGAACAAGACACATGCCACAACAGAGAGCTCTAGCAGGGTTTACAGCCTCTTTTACTGGACCTCCTCTTATTTTATCTTTTATTCTGCTCTGAGGTGCTTCACATGAACTCTGATAGGAAGCTGAGACAAGAAAAGTGTCTAACAGCTGCCAGAGAACACTTCATTCATCTGGTTTAGCAAGACTGAATGCACAATTTCACATTTAATTTTTATATAGTTGCCATTCCTATGAACAAGTGAGACTATAAATAGCAAAGGCAGGATACAAGGAATGAAGCTTAAATCATCTGAAACTGTTTTAAAGAAGACATCTGGAACCTATCCATGAACAACCCATTAGAGTAAGACTTTTTTTAAAAAAAATCAGGGAACAGCCTTTCCACTGAAGCAGAAGTTAGGAACCCTAACTGTATCAGATAAGGACTCAAGTCAACTATCATGTGCATGAACTCAAAGTCTGACCCAGACTCCAGATCAAAGATAAAAACGAAGACTGTCAAACACATAGATTTGTAGGAAAATTGATGCAATAATGAGAACTACAAAGAGTAAGTGTGTAAAATCTGTGAGAGACAAGAACCAAAATGACTTAAAGACAGTAGGAAAACAATGTGAAGACAGAAAATAGAGAGGATACAGTTTTAAAACGTTAGGTTAAAAGGAGCAAGTTTAAAAAGACAAGAATGTGTTCATCATGATCTCATCCAAGGAAGAAAGTACCTCTGCAGACAGCAACTTCAGAGTTCCTCCTAGAGCCATGAGCTGGACAACATGATACAACTGTCATTTAAACAATTTCTCTGAAAGTGGTAGAAACCTTAAAAGAAGAAAACTTTTTCTGGATTCTGGTATCAAGCCAGAACACTCCTTGATACTCATCAAGGACAGAGGTCTTTTCCAATCTTAATGATTCTATGATAACTAGAAGTGGCCCACTATTTTGGCATTTACATATGGAGATGTAGAATTTGTTTTTAACTGCCAGCTGAATAGGAATAAGATCTAGCTGTCTGCAAAATACAGAATCATAAACTTGTTTAGTTTGGAAAACACCTTTGAAATCATCAAGTCAACTGTTAACCAAGAACCGCAAAGTCCATCACTAAACCATGTCCCTAAGTACCACATCTTTTAAATACCTTCAGGGATAGTGACTCAAACACTGCTCTGGGAAGCCTGTTACAATGCTTACCAGCCTCTCAGTGAATAAATTTTTCTTAATATTCAATCTAAATGTCCCTTTGTACAACTTGAGGCAGTCTCATCTTGTTCTATCACTTCATACCTGGAGGAAGAAACAGACCCCACTTAGGCACAACATCCTTCCAGGTGGTGGTAGAGAACATTTGGTTTCTCCCTGAGCCTCCTTTTCTCCAGGCTGAACACCCCAGCTCCCTCAGGTGTTCCTCATAAGACTTGTGCTCCAGACCCTTCCCCAGCTCCATTGTCTTTCTCTGGACGTGCTTCAGCACCTCAATGTCATTCTTGTAGTGAGGGGTCCAAAACTGAGCACAGGATTTGAAGTGTGACCTCAGAAATTATCATAATCAGCTATTTATTTTGTTTAAACACAGTATTTTGTGGTTTTAGCAGTCCTCTGAAGATGCTAAAGACCTAAGAGTTAAAAATATCTGTTTACTTCAGGTTGTCCTAAACAGAGATTTTTTTCATGTTAAAACTATTTTTAACTTTCTTTCATGAAGGTCTTCCATTGAAGAAGAAATATTAGAAAGACAATCCATTTCCTGTTAAGTCTCCTTACCTTAATAACCAATTTCTTCATAATGATTTACACTTAGGGACTGATTAAAAATTTTTGACAAAGCCTTGAAATCTACTAAAGAGTATACTANAGGGACATCCTTTCTTCACAGCTGTCAATTCTCTGCGGGGAAGGGATGTGAGGGATGTTAGGGATTAGGAATCCTGATTCTTTTTCAATTAGAGACAACCCTGTCATTGTCTCCACAAGCCCAAACCCCTGCCAGCATCTTTGTCTTTATCCAAATCCAAGTCTTTCTCCAGTACTGCCAAGAACATTTCCAATTGGCTCCAAGCATCTCACAGTGGCTTAAGAAAAGTAATTGGTCTCACACATGCATTTGGACGAGGATGTGCTCCCAGCAGGATTGCCACAGCTAGGCGACTACATGGCTGCTCTTCCACGGTGTGAACAAGACACATGCCACAACAGAGAGCTCTAGCAGGGTTTACAGCCTCTTTTACTGGACCTCCTCTTATTTTATCTTTTATTCTGCTCTGAGGTGCTTCACATGAACTCTGATAGGAAGCTGAGACAAGAAAAGTGTCTAACAGCTGCCAGAGAACACTTCATTCATCTGGTTTAGCAAGACTGAATGCACAATTTCACATTTAATTTTTATATAGTTGCCATTCCTATGAACAAGTGAGACTATAAATAGCAAAGGCAGGATACAAGGAATGAAGCTTAAATCATCTGAAACTGTTTTAAAGAAGACATCTGGAACCTATCCATGAACAACCCATTAGAGTAAGACTTTTTTTAAAAAAAATCAGGGAACAGCCTTTCCACTGAAGCAGAAGTTAGGAACCCTAACTGTATCAGATAAGGACTCAAGTCAACTATCATGTGCATGAACTCAAAGTCTGACCCAGACTCCAGATCAAAGATAAAAACGAAGACTGTCAAACACATAGATTTGTAGGAAAATTGATGCAATAATGAGAACTACAAAGAGTAAGTGTGTAAAATCTGTGAGAGACAAGAACCAAAATGACTTAAAGACAGTAGGAAAACAATGTGAAGACAGAAAATAGAGAGGATACAGTTTTAAAACGTTAGGTTAAAAGGAGCAAGTTTAAAAAGACAAGAATGTGTTCATCATGATCTCATCCAAGGAAGAAAGTACCTCTGCAGACAGCAACTTCAGAGTTCCTCCTAGAGCCATGAGCTGGACAACATGATACAACTGTCATTTAAACAATTTCTCTGAAAGTGGTAGAAACCTTAAAAGAAGAAAACTTTTTCTGGATTCTGGTATCAAGCCAGAACACTCCTTGATACTCATCAAGGACAGAGGTCTTTTCCAATCTTAATGATTCTATGATAACTAGAAGTGGCCCACTATTTTGGCATTTACATATGGAGATGTAGAATTTGTTTTTAACTGCCAGCTGAATAGGAATAAGATCTAGCTGTCTGCAAAATACAGAATCATAAACTTGTTTAGTTTGGAAAACACCTTTGAAATCATCAAGTCAACTGTTAACCAAGAACCGCAAAGTCCATCACTAAACCATGTCCCTAAGTACCACATCTTTTAAATACCTTCAGGGATAGTGACTCAAACACTGCTCTGGGAAGCCTGTTACAATGCTTACCAGCCTCTCAGTGAATAAATTTTTCTTAATATTCAATCTAAATGTCCCTTTGTACAACTTGAGGCAGTCTCATCTTGTTCTATCACTTCATACCTGGAGGAAGAAACAGACCCCACTTAGGCACAACATCCTTCCAGGTGGTGGTAGAGAACATTTGGTTTCTCCCTGAGCCTCCTTTTCTCCAGGCTGAACACCCCAGCTCCCTCAGGTGTTCCTCATAAGACTTGTGCTCCAGACCCTTCCCCAGCTCCATTGTCTTTCTCTGGACGTGCTTCAGCACCTCAATGTCATTCTTGTAGTGAGGGGTCCAAAACTGAGCACAGGATTTGAAGTGTGACCTCAGAAATTATCATAATCAGCTATTTATTTTGTTTAAACACAGTATTTTGTGGTTTTAGCAGTCCTCTGAAGATGCTAAAGACCTAAGAGTTAAAAATATCTGTTTACTTCAGGTTGTCCTAAACAGAGATTTTTTTCATGTTAAAACTATTTTTAACTTTCTTTCATGAAGGTCTTCCATTGAAGAAGAAATATTAGAAAGACAATCCATTTCCTGTTAAGTCTCCTTACCTTAATAACCAATTTCTTCATAATGATTTACACTTAGGGACTGATTAAAAATTTTTGACAAAGCCTTGAAATCTACTAAAGAGTATACTATATGTAATTTGGTTTAGTTTAGGCAAATATTTAGAAATTAATAGATTACCTTTTTCTGTAGTTATTTATATGTGTAGTCAGGAAGGATGGGGAAGATAGAAATTGTTGAATTAGGATAAGTAAATGTTTTGTAGTGAGTTGGAAAGGCAAGTAATTTTTAGCAATTTTATTAGCCTATGTAGTCACTGTCATATTTAATAGTTAGCAGTTTTGTGCATGAACTTTAGTCACACAAACTCTTGAAATTCAAGACATTCAGAAAGTTACTTAAAAATTCAAATTGCAATTTTACAGAACAACTTTTATTATTCATACAGATTGGGAGATAATGAACAATTTTAGAGATGATATTTAATACAATTTGATTACAAAATTGCAAAGGGAATTATTACCATTTAGTTATCTTTAATTAGCTTTTCAACCAGAGCAAATGGATGATAAGGTAGTTTATCTTAAATTCATTCCACAGATTCTGAAAGTGACTTATTTCTGTTTTACATTGTGAGGTTCTCTGGCATCACCTTCTGAGTTGATCTGTCTGACCCACTTTGTTATTGAATTTATTCAACTGTAATCTGGACCAGGGAGAAAATAATTTCTTGTAAGTTTATGAGGCAATCACTGACATAAGAACGTCCTTGGCATTGCTGCATGGCCTCAGTCACTATCACAAATATATTATTAAACTAAGTTGTGAGAGAAAGTCACAGTGACAAATATATTATTAATCTGAGAGAGAAACAGAGGAAGAGCTATTTTTGCCTTCTTTTCAGATTTAGGAAGCTAAAAAACTTTCCTTATCGTATATATTTTTTCTCTATGCTTGTTTTCATTACACACATTTGTATATTGCTGCAAGAAACATTCCAAACAGGGAGCTGAATTGTGCTTGATATAGTGGGAGGACACTAATTTGGCCCAGCTGACATTCTGGCACCATACCATAAATGGTGCAGATGTGACCACCAGGCAAGCAAGTGCCAACAGCATCACACACAAACAATCTGTGTGTTTTCAAACAAATTGTGTTTTCACTGACTGTGTGGTGTAGACAGCAATTGCTTACTTAGTGTAAATCTTTTCCTGTCCCACTAATCCAGCTGGGTGCTCACAAGGGCTGAATCAATTGTTTACTCATTATAAAGATTAATTTCAGCTGGTGTTGCTTTGCTGTCTGCAAAGGAAAAATAAAAAAGCAAAACAAAACACAATCTTTAACTGAAAGTGAAGTTTCAACTCTCTTGTTCCATGCAGATGGTGCTGTTTACCAGTTATCTCTCAGAGCAGGAAGGAGACCAAAGCCTAGATGAATTACAGCTGGTTCAAACTAATCCAGGCAAAAGCTGAAGTTAATGAGGAATAGAAAAGTAATTTGTTGAATTCTGTTGTTACTGTGATCTCACAGCTAGTCAGAATATAGCCCCACTAATAGTCTACTCAGTATGCAAAATTGACATCTTTGATACACAAATTATAGTGTTGCCAAGAACATTTTCTGTATAAAGTGATTACAGACCAACCTTGCTCTAAATTCTGTTTGAAAAAAAAAGACCTCACCTGTCCCATTGAGAATGAGATTCCCTTTTCTGTCCTTGTAGGACATGAGGACTGACTGGGCTGATCCACTGCCTGGGTTAGAAGGGAAGGTCATGCAGGATCTGAAGTTAACCCGTGTTATGGACAGGCAGCTGCTGAGACAGGGAGGTAACTACACTCCAGGTACTCCATAATTCCCCATAACACAGTTTGCTTCACCTCATCCAAAGAGAACCATCCTCTGCTCTGTGTCACAGAGGTATCAGCAAGTGGCACTTCTCAGGACAGCTGCAGACATGATGCAAGCATCATGGATCAGTCAGGAAGGATCTAGATAGCTCTGTGTCATGCAGCGTACGTGCTTCTTTGTCCCATGACAGCTTGAAGGAAGAATATGGCAATGCTCTGAACAAATAAAGCATCTTTTGCAGTGGATAAATGAATATCAAATGAAGGAAAAAAAAAAGAGGAGGAGAAAATGAAAGACCTAACTAGCAGTTGCACACATATCTGTGGTTTGTGGGTGTAAAGGAGTTGTTTCTTGAACTTCTACATGCACTTGTTGGCTGCCAGCACAGATGTGCTGCAAACTGGAACCACATCTGTGAAAATAAGATCTGCTTTTCAAAAGCAGCTTTTCTAGAGATAACAGACAAATCTCTTCATTTTCTATTGCATAATTCGGCTGAGTGTGTATAAAATGAACTGTTATTCTTGGCAGAGTAAATTACTAATATTTTCTTAGCCAGTAAACTATAAATATTGGTTTTGCATGAAAAAAGACCCATGGATTTTCATATACTTACTTTGCTTCAGGTACTCTGTTTTTTATTTATTGGGGTCTAGTCATAACAGTCCACTTATTTGAATATCCTTTTCTGCTATAGACAGAGTTTATAGAGTCTTTAACATCCACAATATCATTTTTATTTGACTAATGAAGTGGGAATTCATTGTAATTCCTAGATTTAAATGCCATCACTGGAAGAAGGCAAAAATCTGATTGACACTGAAGACACACATGAGAAATCTCACAGTGACGCAAGGGAGCTTGGGCAAGAAACATGAGTAGTTACCTTATTGACTTCCAGGCAATTGCAAGAGTTAAGAACACACAAAGATTAAAAAAACTTCTAGTACCCATTTCATGGAGACTAGGTCAGACAAACATCTGTCAGGAATCATTGATCCTGCCTTCAGGCAAAGCAGTGGACAAGATGACCTCCAAAGGTTTATTTCCAGTCCCATTTTGCTGTGATACTGTGATGAGACCTAAATTCCCTTGGGAGCATCTGGTGGTAGAGCCACAGCCTTTCTGTGGAGTTATCCATCAAGGTTGGGAGGGTTATTTGCATAAATGCCAGTGTAAACAACTTATATTAAGAAGAATTATAATCACTTTGATTCTTATTTTTCCACTATGTCTTGTTGCAAGCCTATGCTGAAAACCTCCAGGCAAGGTAAGTCCTCAAGGACAATATTAGAAATCTTACTGGATCAATGCATAATTTTATGGAGCTTTTTTCTGCCTGCAGACGAGAGCAAATTTTTTAACCCCAGTCATACTGAGTCTAAAGTACAACTTTACGAGTCTGAAAGTGATAGGAAGCAAGAATCCTATTTGTAGGGAGACCTGCCCTTTCTTGACTGCAGAGTATCCATATTACATTGTAGGATTGCCTGATTTTAATTTCCTATTTCAATAAAAAATAAAACTTCTAAAGGAATACACCTATTCATTTATCCAAAAGGATGTTGTTGGCAAAAAAAAAAAAAAGCCAGAAAAATACATGCACACAAATCATAACATGTAAAAGACCATGGTTTCCTGAAAAATGAAATTTTACATCCTTGAGTTGTGTTCCTTCATAAAGAATTAAAATGTTGGCATTTCTTGATAGGCAGGGTGATTATTTGATAAGATCACACAGATAAAATGACACATCATTTTTCACACATAATTAAATATAACAAAAGTAATATTTTAAGTGGACAAGCAGGCCCACAATGGGTAATTATGTGTATGGAGCTTTCTGTGTTACAGTGCATAGTGTTTAATTAGACCTTAAGGGACAGTGCAAATTTACTAATCATATGTGCAAGTCACAGCCAACATTTCATACCAAAGTTCCAGACTCCTGTCTACATCTGCAAGTAATTTGCTTATTAGTTTAAATGCACAGTTTCAACTCTTTAACATTCAGTTTTGATAGGTTTTGCTGTATTAATAGAATAATAACATCATTCATAATCAATGTTCTCCAAATGTAAATTATTTTAATTGTTCACGCATAATAGTGTTCTCTATTAAAAACACATACTGATGCCTCGTTGAGAAAATTAATTTGCTGTGTTTGTTACTATAATGAAATAAAAGTTGTTCCAATTTAATGAATTCAGCAGTAGATTTCATAACTTCATTATGAACACAAACTCAATTTTCTGGGGGTAACTTACCATTAGTTCAAATGAAAAGATTCATTCTCTGGAAAATTCAGGAGTCACTGGTTCTATTTCTTGGGGTCATTCCAATTAATAAAATGAGAAATATTTAACAATGCCATAGAATGAATATTCCAACACGCAATTGAAATAATTCTTCCTGCATCTTGAATTTCAGAGTTTTCTTAGTTGAATTGTTATTTTTTCTAAAGTTTCCCAGGGGAGGAGACAGAAAAAAACAGTGACAGCATCATTTAACTATTTTCATACTAAATAATTTAAAGTTCCTTTTGTATCTTCTCTCATGAACTTGAAATCTATGGCCCTGTTTTTGTTCAGCAGGTCAAAAAAATTTGCAAAGCTTATTACCATTCAGCTTGAAGAAAATTAATTACCACATTGTAAAACTAAATACTTTTAATGCACAGATGTGGAAAACATCGACTCTGAGGATTATTTCATGGATACCACACTTGGTTACTTAACACTGCTGGGTGTTAAACTGTGGATATTCATACTGAGCCCTTGCTCAGTAGCATTAAAAAGATTATGGTAAGCCAAAATTTACAATAAATTTAATCTGATAACTGAAATCTGACGTCTAGCTTTGGGGCCTTCTTTTGCTATGTCTTATAACCAAGTTACTAATCTTTGGAGCTTAGAGAAAAAAACCTTAGGGCTATTAGGAAAGCAGTGAGAAGGCATAAGTAAATAAGAAATCTTTTCTTAGACCCTGATACCTCAATATTCCTCTACTATTAAGCTATTATGTCTGTTCCATTTCCAGGTAGCTTTTTTTTCCTTTTTTTCTTTTTTTTTTTTCCTTTTTTTTTTCCTTTTTGGTTTTTTTTTTAATGCAAAGAATAATTTCTACACATTTTTAAAACTGTCCTGGAAAATGAGTGCCGGTTGAATAGAGAAAGCATACCTCAATTAATAAATTGTTTAATATGTGGGGTTTATTGTCTTAACACTTCTGCTCACAGTCACCATTCCATGCCTTTCTGGGGCATAAACTTAGTACAGCATGAGATTCTAGGCGCAGATATGAAACAGATTTTGTAACAGATCAGTATGAATCATGTAATGCTGTCTTCAAGCCTCCACACAAAACTATGACTTTCACCACCACAATTAATTTGTATCTAACTATAAGCATATGGGTCTTTTTTATTGAAATCAAGGAATATAAAATTCCACCTCACTGGAATTGCACTGCCAAACTCCAAGTTAAAGTCAGTTTACTCTGCCGAGTTATTCCTGTGATTCAAGAAAGGTTTAAACTCTGTTGTATTCAGTGAAGAACATTCAATACCAAACTTAGAGGACTGAGCTATGTAAATGTGGAAGAAATTGTTGGGTGGATTCGAGGGAGGAAAAATATGCCATTGTTTTCAGCTCTGGATGTGATGTCAGATAGAGAGTTCACAAAGTACCACCTTCTCACTCATCTTTCTGAAATCTGTGTCCAGTTTTTAAAATTCATTGACTCAGGATAATTTAAAAAGATATCCTTACATTTTAACATTAAGACAGAGTGAAGGAAAGCTTCAGACTTTGTAATAATGCTTAAGAAAAATGACACACTCTTGAACACCCTCTAATTCTTGGGTACTGTTATAGAATTTTTCTATTTATACAAAAATGATACCACTTCATTAGACTACCATAAATGTATGTGGTATTTTCAGATTATTGCATAGAGAAGTCATTTTCAAGTAGCAGCCAGTTTTTCATAAAATTCCAGTTTTCCATAGAATCTGTTGTTAGCACCAAAGCAATGTATTAGTTAGCTACACACAGTGACCCAACTTAATAGCTACATAATTAAATGAAAATTGATCCACTCCTGAGCAGAGTCCAAAGGGAATAATATTTAAAGTTACATTTGAATCAAAGAACAATCTGCATTGGAAGGGACCTGAAAGATCATCTGGTTCCAGCTCCCAGCCATGGACAAAGACACAGAGACCATATTGCTCAGTGACTCACCTAACCTGGTCTTGAACACTCTCAGGGATGGGACACCTTCCTCTGGGCAACTGTACCACTGCCATCACAGTAAATAATTTCTTCCTTATATATAATCTAAGCCTACTCTCTTTCGTTTTAAATCCATTACCCCTTGTCCTGTCACTACATGCCCATGATAAAAGTCCCTCTTTACTCTTCTATAGAGCCTCCTTTAGCTACTTAAAGGTGCTATAAGTGTCCCTAGAGCATTCTCTTCTCCAGGCTGAACAGCCCCAACTGTCTTATTGAAAAGGGTGCTTCACCCCTCTGATCATCCATCTTATCACTCCTCTGGAATCTTCCCAACACATCCTTTTTATGCTGGGAGCCCCAGAGCTGGACATAGTACTGCAGGTGGTGTCTCAAAAAGCCAGAGCAGAGTGGGGGAATCACCTCTCTCGACCTGCTGATTGCACCTCTTGGTGAAGCCCAGGACATGTTTGGCTTTCTGGGCTGCAAGCACACACTGCTGGGTCAGGTTGAGCTTCTCATCAACCAACATTCCCAAGTCTTTCTCCCCAGGGCTGCTCTCAAACCATTCTTCACCAAGCCTGTATTTTGTGTTTGGGATTGCTCCTATCCAGGTTCAGGTCCTTGCACTTGGCTTTGTTGAACTTGATGATGTTTGCATGTGCCCATTTCTGCAGCCTGTCCAGTTCCCTCTGGATGGCATCCCTTCCCTCCAGAGTGTCATCCACACCACAAGGCTTGGTGTCACCAGCAAACCTGCTGAGGGTGCACTCGGTTCTTTGTCTGTGACAAAGCTGTTAAACAACACCAGTCCCAACACTAATGTCAATTGGCATTGATAATTAATTCAAACATTAATGTATAAGTGAATAAAATAAATCTACAGGCTTTGTGTGTTCCCATGTTCAGTTTAATTTTCTCTTCTCTCTTTGCCCAAGGCATAAAGAGAATGTACTTCTACTTATTATATTAGCACTATTTTAACCCCTCTGCAAATCTATCCATGAATGGCCCTTTCTCTTTTCCATCATTGCAATTCCATAAACATCTGTTTGTTTCTCTCCTTATCCTATATGAAGAATCTGGAATATGAAAAAATATTGAAAAGAATGGGGTTTATTCATTTTAATTGGAGAATTTTCAGATGGAAAAAGACCTGCATAACCAAGCTGCTTGTGTTATAAATTGTACGTATGTCTAGAAGATGATTTCTGTCAGGATTTTTATATTTTCTTTCCCCCAAAACACACAGAGTTCTAGTTCTTAAAAATAGCAAATAGAGCCTGGGTGATGACAAGAAAGTTGCTTCTATAAGTTTCCTGTTGTGTTGCTCATATTCAGTCAGCAGATAAGGGTGAGGGTAAGATCACAAATGGTGATATAAATAAACAAAGAATGAAATGTTAATTCCATGAGAACTTTAATGAAATCACTGGAACTTCAGATGAGACTAGAAATATATTTTCTTCCCTGTAATAGTAGGATTAGAAAATAATCTTTTGTATAAGCAAAAGCCACTCTAACAGGAGCCATCCTTTGTAATGCTGCACCTTCTGAGATTGATTTACAAGCGCAGGTAAAACAAAATTTGGATTTTATGCTTTGTGCTTCTTTGCCGTCTGTCTTTCGGGGAGTGGGAATCATGCTTCATGCTCCAGTGGATTTTCAGCTAAACTCTACAAAACTTTGTAGTGCATTTTAAAAGTAAGTTTTAAGTAGGATCTATAATAAGTCATTTCAGGTCAATTCATTAACCAGTTCTCTTAGGAATGTTTTAATTACAGTGCTCTGAAACCAGAGGGAAAATTGGTAAATACCGTAGAGCCAACAGACCAATATTGCTAATTAATATGGATTGCAGGAGAAAGTGTTGACTAAAAAGCCTTGGATGAAATCTCAGAGGGATAATGAATTATGATCAAGGGGGATTTATTAAAAATAGACCTGCTAAAAATACTAAAATTTTGTGCACTCTCTAACATCTTAAACTCACTTAAAAACTTTCTACAAAGATTAATTAATTGTCCAAACATTTTATTAGCATAGGTAACTACTATGATACCAACCAAATACCCTGACACTTTTCAAATTGAGAAGCTTGCCCAGAAGGCAACAATATATCCATGGCAGACTGGGGAACATATATTGCCTGCTTTGTTGTTTTTGGTTTTGTTTTTTTTTTTCCTTTGTCTTAATATGTCAGACCACTTTCCTTTAGGGCATGATCCAAAACCTAACAAAATCAGCAGCAGCCATCCAGCTGACCTAATGGGGCTTTGAATTGCCCACAGAGAGACATATTAGACTTTTAATCAGGGCTACTGCCAATGAAAGTACAACATGGCAGTGGTAGAAAAGTCATGGTGTTGTGGGTAAGGACCAGTTGTTCCTTCTCCTACCTTAGGGTTGTATTTGGATGGCAAAAGAAAATCTCAGAGGGAAAGTCCAGTTTGGTACTGGATCAGTGCCTCAGTGTGGTATGACAACATGCCATATGCTTTTTCATTACTGTTGTATGAAATGAATAAATAAGTTCGTATTACTAAATGACAATTTTTGCAAAAGTATTGATGACAACTCCAACTATCCAGCTAAGTTCTAGCTATTTTGTTGCTCTTCATAATCCCTCAAAATTTTTAAACTGCTATATTAAGTTATTCATTTTGTCACTCTTTTATGCATATGCCCATCTATGTGCCACAAAGGATTTGGTTTGCTATTCTCTTTCTGCATACTGCTTGAAACAGGTAATGAATGATTCACATCCAAATGTGGTTGCACATTTTTTCTAGTGAGACATCCAAACATGAGACGCAGTAGGACAAGATTTTCACGTATAAGAGACCAATTAACTTCTTCAACTTTTGATACATAAAAAGCAGGAGATATTTAATGATCTTCTGGTATGGAAATTATCATACTGTTTGTAAAATAAGACATGCTATTATTTTGGCACAAGTTTTGTACTTTGACAAAATTCTTTTTGTGTTGAGGGGTTATATTAGAAAGCTCTCTTAATAATTCTTTCCCAAATTTACCTCGTGTGATCTGTTCTACATGCTTTGGTTACAAGATCAAAATAGAATTGGGAAACCTAGGACAACTGAAAACCTTGCACATACACATGAATCTAGTGTACAAAAGAGTGTATAGACAGTTAGCCCCCTTCTCTTTTGGGGCTTTTATAATTTTTTAATAAACCAAGCTATGACTGGAAAATCTTATCAACAGTACTGGTACAGTCCTGATACCCAAAATGTTGCAGGCACTCTTGCAAAATGGAGCTCTAAATGGTCACCAGAGGGCACAAAATGCCTTTGAATCATAGAAGTGGAAGATGTACACCAACATCCTCATACTTGGCCCCTGAAGCTATGTTTAGATAGAAATTTGTTGTATTCAGAGGTAAATAGTACAGCTCAATGTCAGGCCATAGCTCTCATTTGAAATCAGCCAACCATTTTTGACTTGGTAAATAATTCTAAGCTTACATACATGGAAATTTTTGTTCTGTTCCTTTGTTTGGGAACTAACCCCTAAGTTAAAAAGGCATACCTGTAGCTTTAAGCTATTCCTGGAAAAATTCGCTAAATAATTTCAGTCTGTGAAGCCTATGAAGTTCCCATTCCTTTCTAAGGTTGTCTCTCTATTTCTAGGGCACACACCAAAGAGGAATTATTCCTGTTGTTAGTTCCCTTCCTGTGAGGTGCAAAGATCTTTTGTCACATGCTACTTCCAGTGCAAGATCATAAGTGACCCTGGCTACAGTCTCCAGTAGTGCTGATATTTCATGTTGCTTTAGCTACCAAGAAGCTAAGACCAGCAGCATGATGGGCTCTGGCAAGATGCACAGATTTTCTTACAACTCTTTGCTCTGGGATCCAATCTCAAGTAAAGCACTGGCACCATAAGTGATAAAATACATTCCCTGGCAAGGTCTGTGATCAAGACACATGATAAAACATTTGAACTTTAGAATATTGCTTATCTTCCTCCTTCTGCTACTGCAGCTGCAACTACCTAATCAGACAGAAATCCAGTATGGATAGTGTACAGATTTCCCCTTGTCCATCTAAAAGTGGACTGCATTAAAGTACAGCATGGTAGAGGGTAAGGATTTTAACCACTGTACTGACAGTGACATCTGGGGAAAAAAAATGTAGTGGTAAGTAAATAAGTGTAGTAAATAAATGCCCTGTTGAGGTCAGATGAAAGCTTGTCCAGGAAGATATCTGGTTAGAAAAATATACTGAGCACTTACTTCATGAATAAACTCTAGTTGTGAAAACAATATGAGCAGAATCATATCTGTAAAATATGAGTATATAATACATTACTCTAGTGCTAGTGTTCATTTCACTGTCTGTTTTTGACATCAACATTAACAATTATTTCAAAAAGTTTATCTTCAATGTATCTGAGGCCTTTGCTTGCATTGCTGAAGATCCAAGGTTCAATCAGCCCATGCCTCTTGTAGAGACACTGTATTCCAATATATGTGCTAATATCAATACTATCAAGTCAAAGAAAGAAGATCTTGATGAAATCTTTTTTTTTATATTTCAGTATCAAATACTGCAGTGTACTACAAGGCAATTCCCTAAGGTGACTAGAAAAGTCTTCCAAATTAAACATGCTGTTAAACTAGATTAAAATGACAAAAAACAGATAAGTCAGATTAAAGTCTGATCCTACTCCAACCTTAATTCACACTGCTGTAAAATTATATCATTACAACATGCAGAACAGTGAATTAAAGATCAAGTGCCAGCTTTAAATTTAATTTCCTCACATTTGCCAGTTTCAGATTATCTAGTGCTAACAGCATGACTGACACTTCACAGGCAAGCCTGAAAATAAATTCCTCTAATCCAGGACCTCTCCTGCCAACATCTCAGTTGTCTCATGGGGTCTGCTGAGTGAGTAGATTGGGAACCTGGTAGAATAGAGGGATGTTGGAATATAACATTAAAACTGGGGACTATTAAGGCAAGAATAGATTAAAAATGGGGAATTAGACAAACCCAGATTAGATGTGATGTCAGGAAAATGTCCTTTTGCTCCTTCTATGAGTACCACCTCAAAGGCTGCCTGAGAAAGAAGCTGCCTGATTTGGCCAAAAATGTGGGGCTGTACTTCTGCAGCAGCCCCAAAACCATGGTAAGGTATTTCAGCACACATGGGAAGGTGTCCTGCTGTGACTTTCTCTTGCTGCAGATGCAGTGACGTTCACACACAAGAAAGGGGAGGAAGTTCAGCTACCGCGAAGTGGATGCATTTGAGGCACTGACTGTTTATTCCCCTGTTACACTGTTGTGCCACGATACATTATTTTTCTTCCTAGACCTCCTATAATCTTTCTGAGTCACTCCTTAGGGTCAAACAATGTTAATTGGACTGCAGTTCCACACTCAGTCCTGCTACAGTGCATAAACTATTGTGGAACTTAATTCAAACCCTGTGTTTAGCTGAACTTTTCATTGAAACCCTCACTCTAAATGTTATAAACCAGTGTTTTAGTTGCATGTGATGGCTGCTTGTATATGATGCAAGAAACTTTTAGCCTGTGGGAGAATTATATAAATTAAAAAGATTGAGTTAATAAAGTAACCACAAACCATGAAAGCTATAAACCAAACTAAGGCATCTTGTAGTCTGCAGGAGATTGCAGAAGAACTTGGGGATAGGTTGTATGAAGAGTAGTACTCATGGTCATCTTTCTAGAGAAGGCATCACACCCCATACAGATTCTTTACTCAGGATATTGCCCTTTTGTTATTAATTTAGACTGTCCTATCTCAGTTATTAGATTGGTAAAGCAGAAACAGAATTTTAACCTAAGTTACCCAAGGCTAAAATAAACAAAAAGAAAAGGCAAATATTCCTTCCAAAGGAACATGTTCTTTCCAAAATAAGGAATATATTGAATTTTCCTAATCAGTAGCCATCTGAACTTTTGCTATTAAAATTCTGAAACCAGGGGTCAGATTGTTGGAAGGATTTATTCACTTTCATAACTTTATTTGTATGAGCAATGTTCCAGATTCAAGATGTAGTCAATAGTGGAATGCTAAGCACATACAAACACCTTTTAAAGCAGATGATTTTAGGAAAAAAAAATGTGCAATTTAATTTGAATGCTACTAGGGTAAGCACTTTATTTTCTTATTCTTAATAATCTTGTTATTTAAGATAACCTGTGTTAACCACAGAGTGAATGAGAGGGGTGTATGTAAAACCAGCCTGCTGCTACCTGAAGTAGCCAACAGGCTGAGTGTCCTCTAGCAGATTAATAACAAACTAAATCATAGTGAATGTACTTCAGGTGTACAAGGATGTCCGAAAGAACGGGCTTTAGACCTCATTACCTTCCCACACCCTCCCTGTTGCAGCCAAAGTGGATTCCACAGAAATAAATGAGACGAGATTGCTTAAGAGGCAAGTAGCATTCAACTAATATAGAAAAAATGAACAAAATATACACACTTTCCAGCATTTCAGTATAAAATCCAAAGTGCTTTTAAATTTTGATCTTCTTTTTAGCTGCTTGAATGTATACCAACTCTGATACAAAAACCAGAAATATATTCATTAAAAGAAACATTAGTAGAATCACAACAGAAACTGGAAAGTGCCATCTTCCCACCTTTTTCTTCTGTTAAACCCCTTGCCTCTTTGAAAGGTTGGCTTTTGATGGAAGTAAGTGAGGAAGGGGAGAGGATTTGCAAAGTCATTGCAGCCTTGTGCAAGATAGTTGCTACCTCCCTACCACAATATGAACAGTGTCCTTATTTATCTTTTTCCTGTACAGAGAACAAGAAAAGCCAGAAGTATTTAAGCAAAATTGTAATTGGATCCTACAGTAGTTCCAAAAACAATGGGAACTAGAAGGGAAACATAATGATTCATTTTGGCTACTCTGTCATATCATTTGTTCTTCCTTAGACATATAAGCTGGTCCATAACGACTTTTAGAAATATAGGAAAGTTAGAAACAGAAACCAGATGCTCAGAACTCATAACACCTTTCCCTTATTTCCTCTGAGTTTGGAAAACAAAACCATCAGCATTTGTGAATGTAACCTTTCAATATAAAAATGAAATCATGTGTTCTAGTAGCTGATTGTGACAGTAACACTTCATTTCCCCTTTTCAGCTCTCAAGTGGCAAATTGATATGACACAATGCAGAAACTTTTTCAAACACACAGCCTGAAAAGCTTAAAATGTATCTGTAACACATTAGTTTCTGAAAACTTAGATGTCTATATAGTGTGTCTGTATCTGTAAATTTCTGCAAGAAAATTAATCCAAGCAGATTTGAGCTAGCATCTGTCTACAATATCAGCTACTTAGGTCAATGTCTTGGTCAGGACTGTTTCTAGGGGATAAATTGAAATAAATGGGAAATCAAAATTAATAACATTTACAGTAATTCTTATAGAAAATTGTTTTCTGTTCTTTAACAGTCAGGTAAAATTTTTGCTTCTATTACTTCTTTCTGTTCCACACCTTCATTTTGTGATAAGTTATAGCTAAAAGAAAGGATGAACAATTTTGGTTTGTAGAGACATTAAAAATGTTAAATCATGTCTTTGTGAATAAATTGCATAAATCCTCTTTAGACTAAAAATCTAACTAATTATTACCCAGGTTGGTGCCACAAAAAATTGAGAATTTTTATTTTTACTGGATTAGGGTTAAAATGCAACATAGATTTTCAGGATAGGATTTGTCCTACCAGCAACTCTTAATACAGTTAAGTGAATTTGATTTGTCTGCTCTACCTTAAAAACCAACCTGCCACATTTGTCCTGGTGTTAATAAGTTCCATTTCCACATAACTTATTCTACAAGTGGCTCAAACACAAAAAAAATGTGCCAATGGTCCAAGGATGAAAAAAAAAAATTAATTTACTGTTGGTAATATTTGCTGCCATGAACTGTAATGGCATCTGCTATGATAAGCAATCCCAAGCTCAGATATTCACAGCTTATGGAAATAGCCTTTGTTTCAATAGTATGAAATTTATATGTATTACAAAACAAACATGGAGACAGATACAACCGAGTTCTGACTAGAGCTTCTCTGATTAGAGTGGTCCACTCCAATTTATAGGTGCTACAGCACCTATAAACCCCAAAGAGCACTGTCACTGTTTAATTAGTGAAGCTAAGCCAAAAACATCTTTCTTCCTTCCCACCTCCACTTGAAACTTCTTTTTTTTTCTAAGGGACTTCACATGAGAAACAGAGCATCAGTATTTATATATCTCTTTTAAAAACAGATTATATACTGGTAGATGAACAATTGATTTTACCTGACTTCTTCTCAAAATTATTTAATTCCTGAAAAGTATTTTCATCTTTTCTTAAAAATTTGAAGGCATAAAGTAAATGGGGTTTTTGGCTGGAAAAATAGTATTTAAGTAGAAGGAATAGATTTTTTTAGTGGACTTGGAATAGATCTTTTAATGGACTTCTGCTTGGAAATTTTCAAAACTTTCAAGTTACTTGCTCTAAACAAAGTATTAAATATTTGCAATCAAATTTCACTTCACATTCTTCCATTATCCCTCCTATGCTATTTCATGTTTTTGTTTTATTTCTTTTCCCAAGTGTTTTCTACTAGCTGAGGTCTACTTCTGATACTCAGAGAGGTGAGGTAAACATCAATCTGGCACAAGAAGAGAGATGTCCTTATTCTCCTACTGGAAACTGAGTTTCACTAAACAGATTTCCGCACTTATATTTGAAGGGGAACATCTGATTCTTTCCCCCACCCAGAGAGGGAAAGGCATCTTCACGGAGAATAGACTACTCCAAAATTTCCAGCCACATCTGAAAATCACATGTGAGAGCCTTTCTGAATGATCAGATGAAGGAGAAGGATAATCAGGTTTGGGAACAAAGAAGATTCCTGTATCCGTTGGGAATTTCAACAGCATTTTTCACAGATCTGACTTCATTTCTGGTTCACTCCAGTAAATTACATTGCCAGTCAAGTTCCTGTGACTTCAGGAGAAGCTTTTATGAATGACAATTTATTAAACAGAAGACATTTGGAGATTGATTATAAGAAGGAATGGAGAGGAAAAATAGCGGGAAAGATTGGATCAAATTAAGATAAAAATAGCTTAGAGAGGATTACCTTACTTTGCAACTCTGTTAGAATTTTATAAGTAACCAAACAGATCAAGTTTCAGATCTATTAAAGATGAAACAATATCACCAATTATTTTAAGCTGCCTTATAAAATAAATACTTTGGAGTCTGGCTTCAGTATGTGTTTCTTTGAGTTTTCTGGTGTAGATATGAAATGCTGCTGTGGTATGGTTTGAGTGCATTTTGGAATGTTACAGTGTTATTATGCAAGATTCAAAAGAAATCAGAAATACAATATCTAAGTAACAAAGACAGAACTTATATCCAAGAATAAGGTTATATGTATATCTTGAAGAATTTTGAATTCTGTTTGTAATAAAAATCAAATTATTGATATTTTCTCTTTTTTTTTCTTAAAAAAATAAAACAATTTTCAGTAAATGCAAGCAGACATTCTTGTCATGTTCAGTCTTCAGGCCCCTGAAGCAACAATCTCTTTCAGTGTGTAATTCAGTAGCTACAAAGCACGGACTATTGACACAGCAGACCACATTGTCTCTTGCAGAACCATTATGGTATTCCTTGTCAGAGAGAGTTTGCTTATTTAAAAAATAATATTCTGTGTGTGAAGGATATGATCCAGTGAGTGAACAAAATAAAGACAGATGGATTAACTGGGGTGTATTTCATTCCAAGGAAGACTTTACAGTTAAAAAGTCATGGATTCTACACACTTAACAAGAATTTGCCATGCTTCATGAAATATAAAATTGTCTACATAATATATAATGGATCATAATGTCAATGGATATAAATTTATCTCTCTATCAAATTCAGTACCATGCTGATTCACATCAAGAGGATTTTGGAAGGATTATATAAATGTACAAAGGACTCTTTCAATAAAACCAAGCCTCTATACAAATACTGATGCTTCACTTTGAATTTGCTACTACTAAAAATACATAGCTGAGCACATAAATAAATCAACATTTTATTTATTTATGAGATTGGCGCTATATTTTTTGTTGAAATTAAGACAAGGAGAGAGTCCCACTATTCTGGCCAAAAATGAAGTGATTGTTTTGCTGTAGACCTAAAGAGAAGATATGGCAAGCTGTTCTCTCACAATGGGACATCCTAAAGGTTTCCTCCAAAATTCAAAGCACTGAAGAAAATTAATGGGGAGAGTTACTCTCTTCTGTTTCAGTTAGTTTATTCTTACTGATAAATCCCATAGGTATTAGAGGGGAAAGTTTGTTTTAAACAGCACTTAAGGCAATTTCTAAAGATACGTCTCTTAAAAGCCAAAAGCTGTTTAGAAACAGGAGGCTGCTTCAGAAATTCTATTGGTGGATTGCTGCTCTCTGAAAAATGATTTTTCAGTCATACCTGAATGTTCAGGCGAGGGCAGAATTCAAGGCAAGCACACTCGTCTAGCTGATATTTTGTATCAGAGTTCAGAGGTCTGACACACTCTCCAGACTGTATATTCTATTAAGATATGAAACCTTACAGCAAAATTCATATCAGTGGTACTACTATGATTATTCAACACTGATAGGTTTCTCTGTGTGTTTAGTATTTTTAAGTTTAAGAAATAATATTGAAGAAAATAGCATATGTGAAAATTTTTATGACATTGCTGCACCTACAACGGAGTGTTGGTTCTATTTCAACTCAGGCAACACTTAAAAATAGAAACTAACCATGCTATGATTATATAAAAAACCCGTTGTCAGTACAGGAAAGAAAATCATCAGTTCTCAAATCCTCAATCCCAAACCAATTTTACAGGTGGAACACTGGTGTTGGCCACATGATATTTCCCAGACTTCCACAAAAAGATATGAAAATACATGAAAAGGAAATCATGTATCTGTATTTAACAGACAGTTAGAAGAATATACAGTACAAAAGACATAGATAAAAGCCAGTTTATCTTCTAATTCACCTCAGTGAAAAGTGCATCTCTGCTTTTGCATGGAAAGTATGAATCCTACATTCTACTTTCTCTCAGCAGGGTTATCATTTATGTTTCATCATCTTCATATGTATGCACATATATTCATGCCATTGAATCACTTAATTTTTACCAGAGGAAAAAAGATTCTACATACCAAAAGAGGAAAAAAAATAATTAGATGTTTTCTCAGGAAAAAATATGCATCATGCCATTACTAGACCATCAAACAGCAAATAGTAGTCAAAATAAATATAACAAAATGTATTATGATTCCCTTTATTTAAAAAAGTTTCCGGGGGAAAAAATCCAACACATATGGGAGGTTATTAATAGTTTACTCAATGAAAAATGAAACATCAGGTCAAGATATAAAATTAATAGATCAATGTTACATTTTATTTTAAAAAAATCTGCTAAGAATAAGCATCATGCTTAACAGTTTATCCATGAAGATTCACTAGGGATTTTAGTTTAGAAGAAATGCTCAAATTTAGTGGTCACTATTCTTGAATGAGAAAAAAATGAGACAAAAGTAAGTTTGTAATTGCAGCTGGTGGAAAGCAGCAGCACTTTTTCATGAGTTTTTTCAGTAAATGGAACTAGAGGTGAGGCAATGATGGTCTCACAGTTGGTAGGAGAGGCAATAGGTGTAGCATGAATAAAATGGCTGATACAAATAACCACATGCTAATACACAAGCATTCAAAGGTGAGGACTGACATCACTTTAAATTAGGCTTTTACAGAGTTGTGCAGTTTCATTTTTATTCTGTCTGATCATCTGAAGCCAAAATTAGGTGACACAACATTTGTCTTTATGGCCAACTACAATGAAAAGGCTAAACTGTGTTTTACCACCTTGAACACATGACAGCAGCACCTCCTCCTCAAGTACCAGTTTGATTTTATTGTCTAAATATATTTGCAGTATATTAAGTTTTTTGCCATTCAAATGATAATATTTGCTTTGCTTTTCCTTTCCTACCTGGTATATGTGCAACTATAAGAAAAACACTAGCTCTTTTGCTTTCCTTGGCAAAATCCAGAATATCTACCTTCTCTGTTCATGTTAATAAGACATAATGAAAATTTCTTCTTTAGAAGAAATATACGAGTAATGAAAGGAAAAGCACTGTTAAATTGTAGATCTATTGCATATAATCTTACTGATGTTGTGTGTCCTTTCCATGCACTGACATACTAAAGAGAGGGAAGATGCAGAAATTAAACATCCTGCTGGGTTTTCCTGTGTTAAAGATTCATTCCAGCCCAGCTAAGCAAAACTGTGTAGTTGACTTTGAAGGGAGACCTTAAGAAGTAACATAAAAATACCACTGCAGCCATCCAGTCTCTCAAAATATCATTGCTGTAATTGCCAGAATTATAGCTTGTGGTTACCTGCCACATTCTTTGGTGCTCAACTCATGGTTATTGTGCTACCACGGTTTAAAACATTGGCTCAAAGCTGTTTTGCAATCCACATAATGCTACATCTACTGCACACAGTGCAGTATCAAACAACACATAGGCATTGAGACAAAGTGGGTTGAAACATATCCACATAACAAATAAGATTTTAGATGAGTAGAAAACACCACACACTTGATATTGTTCCAAAGGACATGTCTTAGCTTTTGGTTCTCAACCAGAGTGCAGCAATCATTAAAAAAACACCATACTTCACATCTTTCAACTTCTGAGATCATCAAAAAGACAAGAGAATGGCCCGTTTCTCAGGACTTTTTCCCCAGATCTTTTTGACACAGATAGTGAAGGCAGCTTAATAAAAGTCATGATAGGGATCATATTCATATATAGGCCAAATTTGTCATACTTTAAACTCCATTAAATGGATTGGTAATAGCAGGATTATTAAATGTATTAAATGCTTCCTGATAAGAAATTGAGTTCTGATCCATTTTGTAAATTTCCTTTTTTCCTTACAAATGATCAAAGTGGAGGAGACACAAATCGTGACCCTGTAGCACTTTAAATCAAACTGTTGCTACTATTAATAGAATTAAATCAGATCATTCAGAAAACAGAAAATAGTTTTCCTCTACCTGTTTCAGAGCATATTTGGAAGAAGCCTACCCAAAGGAAGAGATTATTTTTCTTTACCAAACACCCCCCAGAGAAGAAAACACTGATGTTTTAACGGCCTAGGTTGACGAACTTGTCTGGAACAGACTATCTAAATTAAGACCCTTTTTATGCTAATGTCTTTCTACATGGTGGTCTACATTTGTTCAAGTCTGTGTTTCCCAAAGTGCTTTATGACTGGAGGGAGAGAGGGGCAAGTGCTGGCATATTTTGCTGAGTCCCAAATCATTGTGTGTTGACAGAGAAGAGTTATTAAATTGTAAAATATCATGCAAACTTTATGAATGGCTGACCAGCAGAGTCAGACTGGGAACACGTCAGACTTAAGCAGGAGACTTGCAGGCATATGTAAAAGTGTTTGCTGATGGTTTCTTAATGACTATACAGCCTTGTTGCTGTTAGCTGGCAAAATGATCTGGTGAATCCCTGTGCCCCCAGACACCACAAGCATTATCTTCTCACCTAACTCTGATCCTAGTCAGGTTCATAACTGTCATGAAAAATGTCCATCAGAGTATGAAAGAATCTGAGATAATTGTGAAATTGTGAAAATAATATATCCATTTCTATTTGCAGTCATGTAAATCTCGTCTGGTATCAGTCTGACTAATTATGTAGGAACACAGTGAATGTTCTACATGTACCATGATGTACACAACTCTCTTGGGTTTGCTTTTTGTTTAGCAGTGTGTTGACAACATGGAAACAGAAACAAATCATTACTTCCCCAGTGGTTCACCTAATGTTTGAATCCCACTCACTCTTTTCATAATACCAGTCTCCTTTTTATTGACTATTAAATCATAAGTACAATGGAAGATCCAAAATGTTTTGAGTCATTAAAAGTTTTGATGATGATTTAGCCAAGTCATAGATTGGTTCATTCTTTTCTGGAGATAAAAGTAGCTCAACTAATAGAAGAATTTATTTTCATGTTGCATGTAGAGTAGGAAATCAAGGCTCTATACTACCAGTATAGCTAAAGGACTAATTGTTTAATTTAGAAGGTTTTAGCCATTTACTGTAATACTATGCAAAAATAGCAGGAAACCAAGAAATGTTGGGTATGCTAAAGCAGCATCTACTGTCAAGAAAATTCATACAAGAAATACACCCTTTGGTTCCTTTAATAAATTGTATGGAATGACTTCTAATCAGCTTTTATGTAACGACGGTTGAAAGCAGTGTGATGCTGCAAGGACGCTTATTGACAAAAGGCACAGATATTTATATTGTTTTTACTTTTGCGTAACAATTTCCAATAGTTGTCTTTATGTGCAATTTAGTGTACAGCACATGATAATGTATATTTTTTTTGCATAGTTACTTATCACAGCAGGCTGTTCTGTTCTTTGCGAGGGGGACAGTTTTTGCAGCTCCTTCTGTATAAATCTTTCTCAGTTTCTGCAGTTCTTTTTCACAACTTTTTCTCACAGCTCTTGCTGTCAATCTTCAGCAATTCAAGTGTACTGTTCATGTAGTTTAACTCATTTTGCTCTGCAACACTTCCCCCTTTCTGTTTTACATATAGCACACATTGAACTGCATTATTAACCTTTTTTTGCATACATTGCATTAAGCAAGGCCCAGTCATGAAAAGTCATAAAAATATTCTCAATATGTAAATTCTTAAGCACAATAACCTTTCAGCTCATCCAGAAGTGTTCAAAGGCTGGAACAGCTGACCTAGCTAGTCCGCTTTGTCATCCCACTGCAGTTTCCTAACACCGTCTTCCAAGTTCTGAATACTAGCATGTGTGGATTGAGTGTGATTAGATAAATTCATACAAAACATTCGGTCAAAATCTTGACATCCATGACCATAGGCTAGCAGCAGAAAATCTAAGGCAGCATGATTCTGCAAAGTAGTACGGCATACAGAGTCCACATCTGTCAAAGGACCTGGAAGAGTGAGGGAAGTTGTTGAGCTAGCCAACAGTGAAGCTTCCATAAGGTAGTAAGAGCTTTGACTGCTGCATCTCTTGGAGCAAAAATTGAAGCAACCCTAACAAGTGGGGGATTCCAAAACTGTGCATTTGGGTCACAGTCTTTGGTAACTTCATGAAGTGCACAATTGTGTCAGTCCTGATCTGCCTTATGTGTATGATTTATAATCATGATTAAATTAGGAGCTAACATTGTGAGGCAGCCAATAGTCCAAGGTCCACCAAAAGCTTGCAAGGGCAAAGCAAGCCAGGCAGGATCACCACAAATCAAAAGTATCCCTCAAGGTAATTTTCGTGGCAGAGAATCTGAGGGTGCGGAATACACAGAGCCTTTGAATGTTACTGTTTGTACCACAAAGAACTATTGTGGAAAAAAATCTGACTTGGGACAACATCCTGAGTCATCTTGTAGTATGGGTCACTGTTTCTGCTATACTTTTCTAATTTGCTGTAGTTGAAGTGTATGCAGATATCTGTCTTAATTGATTTCAGAATTTCAAGTTCCTGTGCTTCTGATGAAGTAGGGGGTAAAGGATCATCTCAAGGATGGAAATTATCTATGCATGATACTATGGAGGTATTACAGAATATGTGAGGCAATGTACCCCAAGCTTCTGTCACAATTGCCTGCAGGTACAATCCTCAGCAATTCAAATGACTGTTCATGTCATTTAACTCATTCTGCTCTGCAACACTTAAGGTGGCCACTGGTGACTTTTCTTGGCAACATTGTGGTCATTCTGTCACTTTACACAGCAATATTTCTATCCCAATACTTTCATTCATACAAACAAGGTCTGAGCAGGTTGGTGTGAGGATACCTGAGCTGGTGTATAACTATTCAGGCTGGATGTCATTTTAGCCAAGGCAACACAGAAATCCCACCAGGTAACAGTTGTGAAAGATCCTGTATTGTGTAATAAGTGGACAAAAGTAAATCAGCTATGACAGATGGTGTGTTTTTAAGAGGTAGGCTTCATTTGGGGAGTAATGAAGAAGGCTGTAAGTTTCTGTACTGTGGAGGGGATTTCACAACAAAGATGGTAAAGTGTAAACATATTTATACTTACAGAACATTTTGTTATTTAACTAGAGAAAAGGAACTAAGAGCTAGAGAAAGGCAGAAAAAAACTACTAATCCAAAAAAGACACATTTAAGACCATAGTGAAGGATGGCATTAAGCTGTTTTTTGTGAGTATTGATAAAAAGGCAACATATTCCTCAAACAAGAGTGCCAAAGTACAGGATGTAACAGAATGGAAATAAACTCTATAAACTTATGTAAATCAGGTCTAAAGAAGAATTTGAAAGACTTCCAAATGTGTTAAGATAGAAAGACAGTCAAAACAAAATAAGCTCTGCTGTTTTACAAGTTAATGACCCCACAAAATAACCATGAACCATGGATGATGGATGTTAATGTTTGAAATCCCAGATTCAGTTGACCTATTTTTTTAATCCTGTTTGATTTTTTTCTTCTGTTTTTCATACAAAGTATTTTAACCAAGTAGAACCTTGAAACTCAGAAATTAATCTTATGTTCCACCATACAATTTGTATTGTTTATTTAGGTGCCATAATGACAGATATGTGTACTTTTAGATTTATATCAAATCCAGCCACTCATGAATTTTTCCTGGGGATTTGTTTTTAAAGATAAAGGTTTGCTAAAATGAAATCATAAGGAGAAATGTCAGCAAGAGGAATAGCAGAAAAATCCTCCAGATACTAATGAGATTCATTCATAGTTCAAGTCTAGATGATTAAAATATTAAGACACATTTGTTTCTTTATACAATGTTAAAATTAGGCAAGAGTTTCAATTTTCTTTTGAGACAATGGTATCTCACTGCACCCTCTTAATAGAAACACAAAGATAAGAGCTGGCAATAACTGCGTTTTAATTAAAATCACTTGCACTAAGATTTTGCTTCTTAAATTAAAACATAATTTGAAGGAGATCCCCCCCGTCCACACACACACCCCCTTCTAAATAGAAGTGTAATTTAAGAAGTTTATATATTTAGGATTCCACAGAACCATAGAATCAAAGAATGTGCTGAGTTGAAGGGACCCATTGGGATCTCTGGGTTCAAGTCCTGGCGCTGTGCAGGAGAACCCAAGGTTCACGTGCCCGAGAGCACTGTCCAGTCTATACTGGACAGAGGGTGGAAGCATCTAATCAAAACACTGCCCCTGCTGAAGCTCCACCCACTGCTGGAAGTGTTCAGGAACTGCTCTTGTCATTCCTCACTATATAAGTGACCCCCTCTCCCCAGTACACAAACTTCCAGCCTCCATTATTCAGCAGATGAAGCTTGCCTCCTGAAAACACAGCCACCTCTCATAACTGGTTCAGCTTTGCCCATTTATTATAGAGCCTCCTTCACAAAGAAAATCTTTCCTGCTATAGATACAAGCTTGCCTTATTGAATGCATCCAGCACAACTTATGAACACCATTAAACTCTCACGGGATATGTTGCTGAAAGAATTATGGTTTTTCTTCTACATAAAGCAATGTATCACTGAATATTTTAACAACATAGGTATTCTAGTAAGGTTTAGAAGATTCTACTAATTTACAGTAAAAGACTATTTTCAAATACCTTAAGCCAAGCATACACATAGTCAAATATATATAGAATGTATGTTACAGCTTCACATAATGGATGTCTTTCTAAAAATAGAAAATTACCCATTCCATCAAGAATGAAAGATTTGTCTTAGCCAAGATACTGCAAAATTACATTTTTGTTCTATTATGAGATAAATCATGCACTCTTCTTGTACTTGGAAAACTTGTTCTGATGAAGGATTAACATAAACAGCTGAGCTAATTGCTGAGTTTGTAATTTATCTCCATAAACCAACATCAGAATTTTCCCACTTAAGAAGATACTTATACCTGGGAGTTTGGAAACATTCAAGTCTACCATCTGATAAGCAGCCAAATTAACCTTCTACCATTCATAAAGATTCATCCAACTGAAAGATGCAGTCATTTATCAGAGAATTCCTGGGAGAATCCCAAAGAAATTTTGTCACATATAGAGATTCTGGTATCAGTAGTGAGTCATATACTTTTCATTTGTCGAAGAAGCCATAGCTCCTGAAAACAAACAAACAAACAAACAAACTTTGGAGGCCAATACATACCAAAGAAAATTCTGCTAAATGTTACTGAAAAGCCTCTTCACACTCAGCAGCTAGCAACATTAACAGCAAGATATATAAAACAAGGACCACCCAATAAGATCAATTCCTTTAGTTTTCTTGGAAAATGACTAGACAGATGACAGCTAGACAAAATGACTGGTGTTATGAGTGTGAGCAGAGGAACCAAACGTGCACTTACTTTTGTGGAATTCAGAATGCCTCAGGAGACAGGGAGAACTGGAGGGGTTATGTCCCCAGGCCCTGTTACACATTGGCTTTGTGCTGATGTCTAGTGTATGCCAACAAAGGAGTGCAGCTTTCCTCTCATCCTGCATAACTGAAGAGGAGAACATGTTGGGTTCTTCATGCTCCTACAAAGATAAATATATCTCTCTCATATCTAAATATGACAATAATTTCTTTCAGAATTAATTGGTCAAAATAAAGGGTTTGTATACACAAGGAAGAAGACTAAAAATTGTTTTGTTTACAACAGCAGGAATAAATAGGCAAAATTGATCCACCTGTAAAAACTGGATGCAATGTAAATTTTAATGACCATACTATAAGTAAAAATAGTCTTAAATCTTTAAAGAAAATATTTTCAAAGATATTTCAAGCTCTTTCTGTCTCCTGTTAATCTGTTCAGCTTCTTAGTTTGAGGAAGTACTTGGCAAAATTGTTTTTTCTTGGCGTCCTTAAAAAAACCCATGCACAGGAAAAACCTATGGAAACTGCCCACAGGAAGCTTATATCAGATAAACATAGGAAGTAATTATTCAGCAGGAAAGTTTGGAGGAAATGGGTTGTTTTTCTGTCAGTTCTGGTGTCCCACAAATTTCAGGACATCAGCAGTAATGAAGGAAATAGATTAGCAATTGCAGGCTAGCTATTGTTTATACAGTGTTGACACTAAATGTCACTCTCTTAGAATTTATCTTGTGAAAATAATTTAATATTGGTGAAAAGCAAAGCAAAGCAGTATTTCTTTTATTCTAACAATATCACAGCACTTAGTCTTTTCATCTCTGCAATCAGAAGGTTTGAGGAGAAAATAATTCACCTGGTAAAGTAATCAAATAAAAGAAAAATACATTTGAAATCTTCAAATATTTATTAGCAGTGCTTTATTTCTTGCTTTTTAAGATGATAAAACTTTATTTTGGAGCAAACAAGTAGCATAGGAGCACCACAGATTCAGCGTAAGAAAATACAAGATTTTAAGCTGTTGCTTTAACTTAATTTAATTCTTCATTGGAATGAAAATACCCTTAGCTGAACTAAGTCACGAAGTCACTAGGAATTCTCACTCCTGAATCATCTGATTAACATAAGACAAAGATATAAATAAAAATTCTCTTTCAATCAGTCCAGCTGGTCATCAAGTTCTATCTAACCACAATTGCTTTTTTAAAAATTTCCTAACAGAACTTTCACGGAGATAAATATGCATCTTTATAAAAGCCTTCTGGTCTGATGAATCAATATTTCCCCTGTGAAAACATACAATAGGAAAAACATATGCAGTGTACTGTAGTTCAAATTTCCCCCAAAGTGGAGAAAGGTGAGTATGTGGAAAACAAATGCAGCTTGAAAGGTGCTGTTCTTTGTGCAGGCAACAAAGAGGTGAAAAGAAGAAACCCACTTTATACCCTGATGATGCACTACTTAGCAAGCTGGAGAGAAAAAAAGGACAGGACAAGAAACAGGACAAATCTTCAGAAGGAGCCAATTTAAATACCATATTCTCATTCTTATATGCACATATGTCTGCTCAGGACAGCAGGATTTCAGTGATGTCTCTCTCCCTTGGCCCCCACATCAGGATTACAGACATTATCAGCCCCTACTGGGCTCCAGCAGAACCAAACCAGCTGTTCCTCAGTAGCTCTCTTGGTGCTACCAGAAAAGACAGAAACAGAGAAACTCCATATGGCTTCTTGAATGCACACTTGTTCCAGCTGTCATCAGTCCTGTGCAATTCTGTGTTTTACTAATTTACTGTGGTTTTAATTTTCCTGTACTTCTCTCCCTCCTATTTGATTTAGCCACTGATTATGGTAACTATTTCACTTAATAGAAAATATAAATAGAAAATATAAGAAGGAATATTTCAGTTCAAATTACTTAGAATATTTCTCTAAGGATTTTAATGTCTTATCTTGTTTTAGCCATTCATGATCATAATACTATATTATAAAGAGCTTATCTGGACAGGTAACAGACTGCACTCTTAGGAAAGTATCATAAATAATCTTGAAAAATTTTACATATCTCTTCAAATTTTATCAATTGATAAATTAGCTAGAGCGGACCCATTTTTGCAAAGAATGTTAGCTGCAGTAAAAGAGCATTTCTTTCACAAGAAAAATTGAAATAGGTATGCAAAATTGTCCAGTAAATAATTCTTAACATGTTCTGATCCATTTTGTTTATGAAAATTGAAGTACTTTCTTCAGGCAACAATATATTCTATTAGATATCCAAATAAAAAAGATTTCTTAGTACTGATTTGAATTGTTTCCTATGTATACCTAGTTTCACAACAGCTTAACTTTGAGGAAAAAAATTACATTTTGGTACTTTCAATATTGCACATGCTCATCTGTCATCCAAATAACCTTTAGCTTTTGATCTTCAAACATAGTTTCTTGAATAGCTTCCTGCATTAAAACATTGATAAGTTTGAACTTATAAGTACAGAAGGTTTCAAACTGACTTTAAGAAAAACAAGGTTAGAAAATTCAACCCTGCCATTATTACTCACAAAATTTACTGCAGCAGTTCAATAAAAATCAGTAAGTGATGTGAGAAAACTCCATCCAATGTCTGAATGGCCTGGTAGATTATTCCAAATCCAAAGTAAAAAACTTTCCACTGGGAGAGCAGCAAGGCTGAGACTGGTCCCTGCTTAGAGCAGAACAGTGCCAGCTCTGAGCTCTGACAAAGACAACAGGAAGATAACCCAGATCTGAAGATTCTTGGGAAACTTTCACAGAGGTAAATGGGAAAGGAAGATATGGGACAGAGGTAATTGTTGCAATTGTTTTGCCAGCTTTGCCTCCAAATATCTCTCAGCCTTTTCCTGAGTATTTCTAGTAGGAAGGCTGAAGCACTGACCATTCATTTCATCGGGTATCATGAAAAGGTGTTAACCAGATGTTTAATCCTATTTTTCCTATTACTTTCTCAAGGAGATTGTTACCCATTCAAACTCCCTAAGTCCCTATTGTAAGAATGGCCATTAAGGTATTTTGATCACAAATTAATTTTTTACCTTTGTAGAAGAAAGAGCAAATTCATGGTCTTCAAGCAATTTGCCTTTGTTATGTTATTCAGTTCACGAAAATCACAATCTGAATCAGACTTGTAAATGCACCATCATTTGAGGGAAACATTGAAAAGACAATGATGATCCAGCTCATTGGCACTAAAAAACCCTTTCTCTAATGTTTTCATACTAATTGGAGTCTCTGGAACAATCCTATTACAAGGAATTAATACTAAGAACAATATAGAATAAATTCAATTTGGGGGTTTTGGGGGGAGGCTTCAGCCTTAGGTTTTGTTGTTTTTGTGGAGTATGTGTCTATCCCCTAAACATTTATTTGTCAGGCTAGAGATTTTGGTTATCAGGTTCCAGAGCTTTAGTTCTCGCCTCCAGCTACCTTTTAAAGATTCTACAGACCTCTTGCCTCTGGGTGTTCTGTGCTTGTTTCTGACTTCCAGAAAGTTTTCTTTAAGAAGATCTGTTTGCTCTTATTGAAAATCAGAGTGATAGCTTATTAAGAAAGAGGGCTGAATAAGCAACTCAAATCTCCTTTTGAACTGGTAAGAGAAAGTTACTGAAAATAAACAATGTGACCCAAAATTACTTTTTGTCTTCAACATCTGATTTTCTCTCAATAGGATTTTCATGTAACAAACAATATGGTTTAATCAGTTCTTTGATTTATCCTGTGATCCCTTGGAAAATTAATTATATTTGTAATCTTGTGCTGAGAAATTACTGTAAGAAGCAACATTTTAAGGGTAAAAAGCATTTGTTTCACTTCTTTTTGTTCAAAATTTAGGGCATAAAGTCCCCTGGTGCAGTTTCTTTTCAGGAAGCAGCTTCCATTTATAGCATTTATTGAAGTGGGAAGTATCACTGCCAGCGTTACAGATGAGGACAGTGCATGCATTGAATAAAAAGTATCCAGGACATTTGATTTAAAATATAAACAATACAGAATGATTTTATAGTGATAAATTTACAAGAATCAGGGGGTTGCATCTCCCCAGGCCACCTGGAAAGCCTAGATCATGTATGTTTTCCAACTTCTTCCATTATACTACATCCTACAAATTACCTATAGAGATACCTCTACCTATAGCTAACTGTTGTAAGTTCTGGGTCTCCTTACAGTCACTTCAGACTCTTTATAAAATTTGGTGTGGCTTTTGTTGACAGACAAATATAGGTGAAAAAATCCACGAGAAAAAGAGGCAGATAAAATCAGCTGCAGCTCTGCCACAAGCCATAAGTGGCTAACATGATCCTAAAGCTGACTGAGACCTGTTTTTGCAGTTTAATTCCACTCTTAGAACTCTATAATTGTAGATTATCACTTTTATTAAGAGGGGGAAAGTTAGATCAGCATGGAGTTAATTCCAGTTTAAGCAAATCTGAGAATCTCTGATTAGAGAAATAAAAATTTGGGTGACATAGCCACTGATCTGAAGCTTGTTTTAGCTTTCTTTATCACATCTTTCTTCTCTCAGAAACATGGTCTTTCTTTATTATCCATTGGGCTAGTTGTGAGCCCCTATACATGTGACATGATATTTAATGTCAGAGGGAATAAATGGATCAGTGAGGCCAAACTGAAGTAATTTTATAGTAGTTTTCACACAAACACGTTTACATGGAGATGCTATGTGGACAAGCTGGACATAGGCATATCATGTAGAGGCATCATTCAGCTTTCACTCACCCCAGATTATAGAAATTTTTCTAATTTATGTCTTCAAGACTACAATCCATTTGCTGGTAAATTAAAAACAGAAAGAAAGTTCTCGTAATGCTTATTTTCAAAGAATTTATCCAAATTTAGAGATTTCTAGACTAAACTGTTTTTAGTTTAATTCTTTTGAATTTTTTTTTTCTATATGGAATTTTAGAATTTATATTCAAAGCTTCACATTCTTCCTTTGCTTTTTATAAGTACTATTTTTGCCTCCTGAGTCAAAATCACTACCTACAGGGGTTCAGAAATATGTATTAGACTTCCCCTTGATATGCTAACACTGATTTTAAAAATATTGTTTGAATCTTAAATATAGAGTTATATCTAATGCCCTTATAGGCTGTCTTTTCTAATCTGGCTAGGATAATAATAACCCTTCTCAAATCTTGGTACTGTGAAGGAATCAAACACTTTCAAGGCAGAACCATTACACTATAGACTGATATTTAAGTAGTTCTATTTTAATATTTTGGACAGTTTTATGCTTGGGAAGAAACAGTTTCATGAAATGAAATAAATAAATGAGTATTAGTACTAATATTTTCTTTTGTTTTTGGTTTTTTTAAGAAAAAAGAGTAAAACTCCTGAAACATGTTGGGTTGTTTCTTTTTCATTTTGATGATTTGGAAATGTTGCTGGAGAGACAACGCAGATCTCTCTTTATACTTTTGTAAGCTTGCATAATTTCAAAACTGCTTAAACTGCTGGCGTCAATTGCCATCACAGTAACACCCTGAACACAACTCTGCTGAAAAAAATCAAGATTCTGTGACCTGTGCAGTAGTGAAACAAGCTGTAGTGAAACAAGCTATAGTGAAACAAGCTATAGCCAGGAAGAAGAAACATTTTCATATGTCTTTGCCCATGTGAAAATGTCACATCTGTTTCTAGCAATAAGCTGCCATATCATTCATTGAAACAATAGATGCCCTCTTCCATCCACCTCCAAAAGGGAGAAATCATCAAAAGTTGAAAAATCAACTACTTCACATAAAAAATAAGTCATTATTGAGGACAATGCATGAAAAAAAAAGGGAAAAATCAAAGGACCAAAAGTGAAAAAGCAAGGAATCAGACGGGTCTCCTGCTCCTCAGGTAGGGCAGAGCCAGCAGTGGACACACCACCAACATTCAAGGCTCCTTGAAGGTGTCTGGGAAACTGAAGGTGCTGGCCAGTTATGAGGATGGGCTAGGACCAGGGAGCCTAAAGCATTCCCACAGTTCCCAGAATTCCCCACAGTGCCCCAAATTTCTGTCCAATTTTCCCCAGAGGTACTTCTTGCCTTTTGGTCACAAATCACTTATATCCACAGATGGAGTTCCCTGTCCACTCAGGGCAGGCTCAGTCCCCGTGTGTCAGGCATCAGTGTCAGCCTCACGTGCCTGTGGGCACCACTTAACTGAATTTATTCCTGCTTTAAATCCCTCTTCTGCTGATCAGTATCTGAAATAATTGTTGACGTGAACTCTTAATTTGACCTAATGCAACTATTGATTTATTCATATGAGTGAGAGTGATGAGCCACTCCAAGAAGGGATTTGTTATTCTCCACTGTAAGTCTGAGCAGACTGAATTTACATATCTGTCCTTTAACTCGTGTTAATCAATCTTCTTGTCACATTGGCTTGTTATGCTGTGATTAGGCATGGAAAACTGTCACGGAGCAGAATGAGTTAAAACACATGAGCAGCATGGCTGATTTGTTCAAGCTTGTGCAGCAACAACAACCTTGAAGCCGATCATGCGGCACGAACTGCGTCCAAGAAGATGAAACATTACATCCTGTCCATGTGTGCAGTGCAACCACGGCATGTTCAGCTCTCCAGCCAAGCACAGTAACATGTAACCAATGAGCATCAAGTGGAGCATCTTATCACAGCTTTGAAAAGTATAAATATAAGTGCTTGAAACCAATAAATGTCTTTGCGTTAACACTGCGGAGTCCGTGCCTTATTCTGCCGGCAGGAAACGATGAATGACTATAAAATACATCCATGACCTTCTTTGTGCATTTTAATTTTCTGTGTCCCTTGCTTCCTTATTTGATTAAAACAGTGTGCTTTCACATTTACAGTCCCATTAATCAATAAATCTCTTTCCCAGGGTAGTATATTAATCAATATGAGTAAAAATCCATACTACTGCATACTAATAATTTTATTTACTTACTCTAATATTATTACATTATTTTCTTCTGTTTGCTGCCAGAAAATATCATCCTACTTGATTTCCTACAAAATATTCCTCAAGAAAGTGAGCATACTCAAGCCAGAGAAGAGAAAAAAAATTTAGTAATATCTACCTATATATAATGTTCATTGATAGAGAAGACCAAGAAAGTTCAAAGGCTTTCAGTGGTTGCCAGGATTTTATAATTACTGACTTTATCACCTGATCCTGAAGCCTCACAATTTGCAAACATATCCTGTGAGTCCTGAGGCTATCATAATCAAATTGATCATGTCAAGAGCACGCTCCCATTGCCAGTGTGATCAGCTTTTGTCAAGGGACTATACACATAAAAGTATTTCTGGTTTTGGGGGCTCTATTTTCTATTGCTTTGCTTTTGTCTAATTCAGAGTTATTTTTAAAAGGCACTGAGTTCAAGGTCTACCGCAGCTCTGGAAAAATACCACATTAAGGCTTATGACTGCTCTGAAGGAATATTCCACATATTAAATGGTGAGCTTCAATGGTTTGTTTCTTTCTTTGTTTCTAATTGAGCATGTGCAACGAGAGTAGAGCCAATGAATCAGATTAGACATGCAAACCAGTAACTGTCAAGATTTATTCAAATCAAAAATAATCCTGGTGATTCACTCAGCAGAATTTGATTCTTTTTAGCAGTGACAGGATTAGGCATCCTAAATTACAAACCATGGTGCAAGAAGGCATAATTTCTCAAACCAGGGTTAATAATTGTGCAAACATGATGGAGCAGTGAAGAGCAAAGGTGTTCCCCTAATGGAAGACATTTCTCATCAGCAGTAAAAGAGGCTGATAAAAAAAATTTTAATCCCAAGGGTGATTCCTCCCAGCCGCCAGAATATTTTAAAACAATGTTTAAAAAAAAGAAACAGTAGAAGCTCTCTTATTAAATCAAGTGTATGATTTGGCTCACTAGGCAGGAAAAACTGTCTTTTCATATTAGGTTTTAAGAATTACCTGGAACCAATGTCCTTTTCCTGTAAATTCCAGGAAATGTGTTCACTTAGAACCACATACTAACCAGAGCTCTGTATTACCTGTGCAGTCTGAATATCTGAAAAAGTGCTTTTTTCTTGATTGCAAGCTTTTATTGTAGTTACATATTTGGTGGTCCCTTGGTTGTTACTTGTCTGAAGAGTCTGCTTGGCTGTGAGTTTGAGTATAGTATTGATGATTAATGTTGCTGGTGCTCTCCTCAGTGCATGGGAACTCACAATTTCTAGCTTTCTTTGTGTCCTGTCACAGTTAACAATAGCAATAATGACTTAGTTTTGTATGTGAAAATGATCGTGAAATAAAATATATGTAAATAATACATAAAAACCTGATTTTATTAAACAATGCTGATAGGCAGCTCAGGTTCTTAGCCATTTGTGATACCTGCTGAAATACAGCTAGTTCTGATGTAAAGCAATCAGTTCTAATTAATAGACTTTGGAGCTCCTAACAAGACACACACAATACAATGTGCTGCTTAAACAGAAAAGATTTAAGACCAAATACAAGGAAAAAGTCATGGAACTCAAAATAATGTGAAAAGTCAAGCTGGTTGTGTAGAAAAGAGCAAAGGAGAAACTGGTGTATTCTTGGAAGCCTGGACAATGAGCAAAACTTGACTGGATATGCACAAGTCCATGAGGAGTCGGACAATGCCAATTGTTGGACAATGCCAAAGCCTTCCCAATTTACAGGCAGAAACTGATGCCCAGGAAGTTCCATCTGAGTATGAGGAAGAAGTTCTTTACTGTGTGATTGATTGCACTGGAACAGGTTGCCCAGAGAGGGGGAGGAATCTCTCTCACTGGAGATATCCAAGGGCCTTCTGGTATTCATTCTGTACCATGTTCTCTAGGATGACGCTGCTTCAGCAGTGAGGTCGGACCAGACAACCCACTGTGGTGCCTTCAAATCTTACCCATTCCCTGGTTCTGTGAATTACATTTGAATGATCATGGTGGTCTGGGGACATTCCTGAGGAATGGAAGACAGAAAGGTCACTCTTAATTGCAGGAAGCGCAGGGAGAATCTAGAGAACTATGTGCTGATTAGCTTCACCTCTATCCCTGGGAAGGGGATGGAACACATAGCTTTGAAAACCGTTTTCAAATTTATTAAGGACATGAGTGAGGGATATTTGAAACAATTAACATGGATTTAGAAACTGGAAATCATGCCTGATCAATATCATAGCCTTTGGTGACAAAATTACTAGATTGGTAGATGTGTGTAGAGCAGTGGGTGTTGTTCACCTTAACTTTGATAAGGGTTTCAGTTTTCTATGCTCTCTGGAATAAAATTTTCATTGACAAGCTGATGAAGAGTGGGCTAGATATGAGGATGGTGGGGTGGATTGAAAACTTGTTGGACTGCTGAGCTGAAGGGTTGTGATCAGTGGCACAAAGTCCAGCTGGAGGCCAATCAATAGTTCAGTAACCTGTCAGACAAGTACAAGTTCTGCTGGAGTAAGTTCAGTGACCAGTAGAACATGTTCAAAGCTTCATAGCAAAATTAAGTTTCTTGGCAACATACACTGACAACATTACAAATCTTTACTGGCATTGTTCCACTGAGCTTTCTAAAGTTCTTTTTTTAAGAGTCTGGATGTTCACTTGCTCACAGATTAGAAGGTATACATTTATCACAGTATCACTGACAAAATGAAGAAATTATCATGTTTTTAATCAAGGCTGTAGAGACTCATAGGACAGAAAAAGAAAGAAATTTGAAGAATCAGCCAAGGGAATGAAAAATGATAGAAGAATCAAGTAGTTCCTAGAAAGCTATATTTGGGGAAGACAGTTTTTTTTAGAAGCTTCAGAGGAAGATTCCTAAGAGTCACAGACTCCTGCTTCCTTGTATATTTGTGTGTAAGAAAAATTTCAAAAATACATTAAAAATGCATTAGAGGAAAAAAAAAGGGTTGAGGAAAATGATGGGTGGGTCACTATTCCACTTCTTGATTTCTTAACTATTCAAACTACATGACCAGAGTAATCTGTATTACCCACATTAGTCACACACCAAAGATATTGAGCCTAAATAAAATAATTAGCCCTATGTGCTGCATAAGACTTGTTAGTTATTGCATTGCTTTGCATTTCCAGTATATTAATTACTCTTACTGGGGGGAAAGTGTTTTCTTACACAGCTTTATTTTGCCTATTGCTAATTTATTATGACACTATAGCAAAGATTATATAAGCAAAAAGGTAAAAATAATCCTTAAAGTTTTTATTCTTAGGTCTCTCTTTTTCTGTCCTGTGTGAAATAAATATCTCTGATTCAGCAGTTACTGACATAAACTGGTGTGAAAAACCAAACATGCAAAAATTTCAACATTATTTTTAGGATAAAGAACACATCTTTACTGTCACAGGTAAGGAAAGAGCAGAACAACTATGGGAAAATCAATGTGACTAAATTAATTACTGCTGTAAAGAATATTAATAGAGTTACAATAAAGGTGAATTAGTGTTCCTCCATTTTATGCTACAGGAGAGGTTAATAAGTCTATTTAAATACCTGCTCTGTGAATTCATGTTTAGCTTAAAGAATTTAACATATTGTTTTTCAAAACTCCTGTATTCATGGTGGAAATAAAAATATGCAACTTTTTGATTTCAAAAAATGTAAAGAACACTAATGACGCTAAATTACTCCCCACCCGTTCTTTTATTGCTCTGCTTAAGCAACTTTTGCAGGTTCCACTTAAGAACAGCTGGCAGCAGAATGGTAATAAACCTGACAATGTAATTTTTCAACATTCAGCCATTTGAAATCAACATCCTCAACATTCTGTATTTTAAGCATACATTCATCTGAAAAATCAGGCTGAAAATACAGTTACTTAATGCACTGAGACAAAGAAATTACACAAACTGCCTGGGGACCAGCAAGTATAGGAAACACCAAATTTCCATCAAATGGTGGCTTTTTATTTCTGCTATGCTTAATTTAGATGCCACAAGTTTTTACACTTGAAAATGTTGGCATGAGATCTCACAGGTACAAATAAAGCAAGATTAATGCTTCCTTGTTTTCTAGTGAATAGTAAAGCATGCACTACCAACTTGCATTTCAAATGAATTGCCAATGAGGTAGATTGGGAATTGCAATTAGTTACTTAATGTGAGTAGGTAGTTAAAATATCTTTAGGAGAACTGAAGTGTAAATGAAGCTGTGTGCCATTCAGCTAACCTGTGTTTTCATTCATTTCATTATTGTGCCGTTTCAAAATCCTAGTGTAGGACTAGGTGATTTAAAAACTCACCATCATCATTCAACATATGCAACATGCAGCTGTTCCCATTTTTGTTTAAGGGCTTCATGATCCAGTCGTGCTTAAGATTCAGGTGGCAGTTTTCATATTTCAGTAAATTGTCAGAGGGCGTTTTGTACAACAGATTAGAGAGTTTATGTCTAGGCCAGCATAAGTTTCTCTTTCAGGGTGATCTGCATAACTCTACCAGCCCAGTGACTGTATTGACTAGAGCTCCACTGATAGTAACAGGAGCTTAGACACCTTGTTAGATACCTAAAAAGATATCATAGACACCTTGCTGACTCACAGGTGCCTGAATTCTGATGCCTGCAAACAAGGTGGAGGTCAGCCTCTTCTCCCAGGCAACCTGTGGCAGGTTAAGAGGAACTTACCTAAAGCTGCACCAAGGAAGGCTCAGGTTGGACAAATCAGGAAGAATTTTTTCACTAAAAGGGTGCTTAAGCATTGTAACAGGCTGCCCAGGAGGTAGCAGAGTCACCACTCCTGGAAGTGTTCAAGAAATGACTGACTGTGTCAGTTGGTGTTATGATCTAGTTGGCAGGGTAGCATTTGGTCAAATGTTGGACTTGATGGTCTTGGAGGTCTTTTCCAAGCTCAATGATTCTATGAGTCTATGAATCTCCATCCTCAATTTCTCTTTTTGTTAAATGGCAAGATGCTTGGCGACTTGTAAGTACAATGTTCCAGAAAGAAATAAGGATTAATTATGGTCAGACTTCAGCTTAGTTCTGACTTGATTTGAAGTACATTGAAGAGTCTATTATAGGATGTGACATCATGTACTATTTTTTTCACTAGAACTGAGAAAAAGTAGAGACCTTTCACCCTTTTATTCACTCTTTCTTTTATTTCAGGAATTCTCTGTTTGAATATTACTGTTACTGATATATGTCAGACGGCATGAAAATAACTGAGAAATTATTTGGGCTGTAAGTTCTAAAGTCTACCCATTATCAACTCCTTAAATAGTATAAAAAAATCAATGAAGAAAATATACTGAACATCTATCAGGAATTCTCAATCCATAATGTTGGGGGTTTTTTCACTACTGTGCAAGCATACTTCTCTGCATCACACAGCCGAAGGAAATGGCACTGGAACAGGGAGTGAAGAAAAGGAGTTTCTCCAGTGTAGCTTGACAACCTTGGTACTCACGGCTGAATGCTGGACCATGACGTTTGCAACTTATAAAATGTGGAAGCCATGGGTATTCTTGCTTTTAACAGGGCCTTGTAAGAGTTGAACAGATAGTTGTAGAAGTTTCTAATAGACACTGTGACAGCTTGAAATCTCTGTCCTTGATATGATATATAACAGCTCACAGAGGCAGGCTTATTTCTCCCACCAGAAATGAAAGATGACTGGATGGCAAAGGCCTCTGCACCATAGGTATTCAACATTAGGTAAGAAAAAAAACTTAGTTTTTAGGTTATATGACAGATCTTATTTCATATTGTATTATATTTATGCAACTGTTATCTCAAACAACACTATGACAAGAGAATCTCAACACTCAGTTATAACCAACATAGTAGAAGTATATCAGGAAAGGTATACATCATTATATGTTCACAGAGCTGTGACCTCTGTGAAACATAACCAATAGACTTAATAGATGGGTATGTGGTTATACCAGAGACCAAATAAATCCATATATATATGTGTGTGTTAAAGACTCTTCCCTTCTCACATATAAAGAAAATATTAAAGTAAAAAGCACTAAACAGGTACCTCGAAAGAACAAAAAGATACCTGATAATGCTCCTTTTTGTCTCTTTAAACCTGATAGATAGCAGATCAGGTTCTTGTAAGGTCTTTGTTTACCTGTGATTAACATCTGTAGTTGAAAAGGAAAGCTCTTCTCACACTCTTTTAATATCCTCACTTAGATTCTAAGCAATTTGTTTGTGTCTCCTTTTGAATAAAGAAAGGTAATTCTAAGGTTGTCCAGGACTGTTATTTACAAATGACTGCCCATTACTCACACAAAAGAAGTTATTTTTAACTTGGTCAGTATTAGAATACAGAGAATTACAACCTGTTTATTCTAGACTTGGGTAAATTGCCCTTTGGTTGATGAGCTGATAATTATATGTTTCTTTCTTCAACTGATGGCTCAGGGGACAGACATAATATTAGTTATCTGCTTTAACAATTAGGAAATTGTTCGATTTGTGCTCTAATTGACTAAATTACACCTGCAGAAGTCTAAAGAATTTCATTATCACCTGGGTGAAAGCAGCACATTTCCTGTTATCTACATCTATCTTTTTTCTATTTTAACCCCATAATTATCAGTGCTGCGCATATAGCCACATGAAATTGCAATAATTTCCAAGCTTTAAGCATATTTTTTCTTTGAATATATGTCATCAACTACAATACACGAGTCCCACTTTATGCGGTTTTATTCTGTTTTCCTTTCAGAGTTCCAAAAGATACACAAACATAATTTAACACCAAGAGACAAACCACATAAGTAGCAGCAAAATAGAAATATTTTCTTAGAAAGTCCTAAAATGAAAATTCATTTCTTTAAACTAAATTTAAGATTTCCTATTTTTAGGGGACATCCATAATATCAAGTGCATTATACCTAAGAAAACATTAGATCTCTTAAAGTTATGTCATGACATGTGTTTCATGGTTATTTCTGTCAGTTTATATGATACATTTTTTAGGACAGGCACCTTTCACATTGGAATAACAGATTATCTCCTGGATTTTCCCTTGGGTGTTAAAATAATAAACAAAGCAATAACTGAACTGCATTCATCTGGCTCAAAACACACTTTTTATGTCTCCCTAATTATTTCAGGATAAGTCTACCAGCTGGATAGCCCTGGACTACTAAAAATATTTCTCTTGGCATGGTTGTTTAATGGAGTAAAGAGCACTAAATTAATTTCCATTTAAAATAGGATTATTTTTTTGTGTTTGTTCCATCCAAAACTGGTCAAGGAAAAGTATTCAAACAGATTGAATTTTTTTATCTGTTCATTGTTTTCATCCAAAATATAACTCACAAAATTCTCATGCGTGAGAGGCAAAGAAGTACAACCACCATAGAAAATTTCACAGTTTGCCATTATTTTCAGCTGACTCAATTGCTTCCTCTTTTCATGACCAGATCCACTAAGGCCACACTACACTGGTAACTCAGAGTGGTGCCTGGACCCTTTTTGGGAGTTCCTGAAGATATCAGAACTGTAACAGTCATTGGTCCAAAAGGATTCAGGAGCCTACACAACCTATGTCCTAGCTTTGTATTCCAATGGATGCATTGTATATTCTGCCTCTTCCTGTTACCGCTGTGAGCAGGTCTTTTTCAGTTGTGCAGATTGAGAAAGGAGAATGATAGCCAGCCATAAGTTGCAAAAGAATAATAACAGATCTACCAGTTGTCCCTGCTGTCTTTTGCAGCCATTTCTAAGGAATATATTACTCTCTGCTACCTGCCTCATGGTAAGTAAAATTACAATTTGCTCTTTTCATGTCTGAAACATATAAGCTCCTCAAACATACAATTTCCAAATCTATAGATAACTGGGAATTTTATTTCCCACAGTATTTAACTGACCATCTTCTCTTCTGATAAACTACAACTGATTTTTGTAAGAACTCTCTTTGAAGACCTGCAGATTAACTGTTTAAATATAGTAAGAATGACCTAATTCTCAGTGAAATACAAGATAAAAAAAATTAAATCTGTAAGCAATTTTTAAACATATAGAAAGTACATGTCAGCAAAAAGCTTTTTAGTAGATTTAGTTATTAGAAAGTACGGATAATATCTTAGAACTAGTAACAGCAGTGTGTTTATTGGTACTACTTTCTATAATGGTGAAATGCTTCTTTCACTTGTGTCCTAATCTTACATTGTGGTTTGTATTTGCATATGCTAAAAGATGCTGAGCATAATGTCTCCTTCACAATGCTCTTTGCAATGATCTTTTGGTTCCCAGTCACGATCTTTAAGTATTGCAGCAATGATCATGACTTGACATAGAGGTGCACTGTTCAAAAAACTATCAAGAAAACAAGTCATTCCAAAGATTGTGTTGAATTAAGTTGATTTTCTTAGTAACTCTGCCACCTGCAGCACTAAAGAACAAATGTCTTCATGATGGACAGGTCAAACATAGTTTTTCATAAGGTGCCCACAGCTGTTCTTTCTTTTCCTAGTGAATTAACCACTTCTTTGCTGTTCATTCATGCATGTGTCATTGTAGTTTTAAGGAGAATGTAAATGGAAAATGTAGCTTGAAGGTCTAGTCTTACTGAATCAGCCTCATTATCCTGAACATACTGATATGCCTTTTAGTCCTAAAGAAACTATTTGTGCCTTTCACTACACATATATGCCAGAACACATAACATTACTTAGGAGAAAAAAAAATTTTGAATTTTGAATAATTAGGATTGGCAAAATCATGAGGAAAAGGTAACAATGTTTTTTGTAACTAAGCCATGTGGCCTATAAGATTGAACAAACAAAGAAAGTTAAAGAATATGTTAAGTGATGAAAATGAGACTTGGAGTACAAACATTTTTTTCCCCAGTTTCAAGTGAACAACACCAAAAGTATATATTAAAGTTATGAGGTAATCTAAAACTAAATATAATTTGCACAGCAGAAAATGCAACTTAGCAGGTATTAGCACTGTGTGGATTATAAAATATAGTTCTCTGTATCACTTGGACCAGATGTTGGTTGGATATTCATCTATAATTCAAGTTCCCCATAGCCATACTAATACAAGAAATTATCTGTTATATTACACAATGTTTGAACGTCAACTAAGGCTGTAGAGTTCCAGACATAATATGGCAAAGAAAAAAAAATTAAATCCTTAAGCAATGAAAAAGGACTAATTCAGTGTTCCAAGTGTTATCCAGCTGTTCCTTTACTATGTCCTGAAATCTTATGTTAATTCTAGGATGCTTGTCATGAACAGTAGAGTCAGAAAATTGTTACAATCTTTTTGATTAAATATTTCTGGTCTTTAGAATTCAGCCAGTTTTAGTCATTCACTTTCAAAATATTTTGGAAAATTCATTGAGTTTTTGGGAGGTTCAGTTTTCAAAATTTATTATCCATTTTTAATTACCGAAATTCTTCCCTTTACTGGCAATTTCAAGAGATAGTTCAAATTTTACAAGATCATAAACACTGCAAGGAACAAAAGTTATGATTATTCAGAAATTATTCTGATTTTTCGTGTATAATAGGGGACATGAAGTCTCTCTTATGGCAAAATATTTGGTTGCAAAATTTTGTTTAGTTTCTTTAAAAGTAAATCATTCACTAGGCTTCAAAATTGAAAGAAACTATGTTTGGAGATTCTTCATTTCCTTTACTGTCTACAAGAGAGTTCAAGAAGTTCTCAATAATAGGGTTTTTCTGCAAGTTTCCCTACTGTACCAAATGAAAGTTTCCATGGAATTTGTATGAAATGTCTCAATTAAGGAAGAAAAAAAATAAATATATCTAACCTAGCCAAGTATAGGTTGAATAATATTAATCTCTTCCTCTTAAACTGGGCTTCCTGGATTCACTGCAGTTGTTCTGAAGTCCCAATGTTTAATGAATCTTGCCAAAGGCTTGCTGGTCATTCCTCATCTTCTTTACAAAGCCTACATGCCAGCAGTAAGGGGTCATGAGTCCAGCTGCTGACAAAAGCCTGAGAAAAACTGACGGAACATGTCATTTTCAAATTCCATAGCCAGGGTGTTCCACCAATACCCAAACTGATGGATTTACAGAGTAAACAACGTGCACTGTATCTGGCTGCATTTTGTGCTTAGATAGAAAGACCTTTTCAGGTAATTCACAATTTTTACATTTACATTTTAGCAGTGAACTTTTTGCAGTGTACCCCAAGGAACAAGTGGCTTGACCTCAAGCTATAATTAAAATCTTTATTTAATCATCTTTAGCATAGCCCACAGTGAATCTGAAGACACAGCAAGCCTGTTAAACAAGATAAAATATGGTAACTTACACTTTTTCTGACTAGCATGTTACCAGTTTTCATAATCTCATATAAATAAACCCAGAAATCTGTGCCAAGGCTTGTGGACTCTCTAAAGTAATGTAAAACCTTCCAGTAGGAGTAAGCAAGCATGGTAAGATAATTAATGTTTATTGCTGTCTTTGTTGACAATTGCCAAGTAAGATATAAAGAAGAAATTACTCCAGGTAACTCATTTGTGGAGAGATCAAGCGCTGTTGTGTTTCCATTTAGCCAAGCTGAATATCGTTATCTGCATTTAGAAAAAGGCCATGCAACTGAAGAAAGCAACTTCATGCACAGGCTCTACTTTAGCAATAACTCAAGAACAGATATTTTGGATTGATAAATTTAGTTATAAAAGGAACACATTTAATTATCTTGCATATGTTACATTTCCTGAGAACAAGATAAATCATTGTCTTACACCATTTTATGCACACTCATATAAAAAGTTGAGGAGTTTTTTTTGGCAAATGCTGGGCTACTCTCAGCTTTTCTTAAAACATTTTTGATTAATTTCAGAGGATTTTATCTACTGGTTTGAAAAACTTTTATGGATTAAGAAAAATCACATTTATTACAGCATATTGAACTAGCTTCTATGATGCAGATTTGTTTATGTTGACTAATTCTTGATTACTCCAGAAGAGGATATGAGACCTCTCCACTTTAGGACTGACCACAAGGAGGTTACTGAAACACAACCCACATTTATTTATCCATACAAAGTTTTACTTAAAATTATTGTTGACAAAAACACACTAGCTGACTTAAAACCTGGTTGCTTGAGGTTTTTTTTCTTGTTCATTCATACATTCACTAGCTCTGAGTAATCACTGAGATTTTTTAACATTCCTCATTGCCCAACACACTGAGAGCAGTTAGCTTAGTTCAGGTTTGCCCTTACTGGTATCACTTGTGTACCCATTCAGGGTAAGTAATTTGGTAAGCAATTTGACCCTTTTAAAGTGTCCAACCCAACGCATACAATATAATGGAGAGCTAAAACTGAATATCTCTACAGGAAGAACTCATTTGCAGGGAATAAACATTTACAATATTTCAATATTTTGTCCACTTACGTTCACAAATGCGGACAGTTCTTCCATGAAGAGATAAAACTTTCAATAGATTAGGGGTAAAATAACTTCTAGATTGATATATCTTTTTCCAACTAACAACTGGACACCACACTCAATTGCAGTAGAATATAAATATATTCAATGTAAGACAATGTTGTTGTTGTTGCCGTTATTATTATTATTATTTCTGCTAATCTTCCAACAAATCTAAAAAACATTAATTTTCATTAATTCATTTTTAAGGATGAAGCTACTTAGCAACTTTTCAGGCTGGGCTTAAACATATTTTAATTTGTTCAAATTATAAATAGATAGATTACTCTAAAAATGTTCCTTTTTTTTTTTTTTTTTTTAAATCAGGTGGTAAACTCATAAAATTTGAAGGTGCGTTTCCTAAAATTTCCAGATGTCTGCGTACCTGTCTGTCCTGGATGTTGTATTGCCTGAGGGATCTTTGTGGGTTTGGCTCTTCCATTTCTATACTTCTCAACGCTTGGCAGACAGTGTTACTGTGGTTCTGCTTTGTTTTGTAATTGGACAGAGTGGCTATAGCAAGTCCAAAACACACACAGCTCACTCTTGCTGTCTTTCTTGAAGCTCCTGTGAATCAAGGTTTCTTTAATTTGTAACAGTCTTTGTGAGAAAGTGCCTTACTTTAAAAGACATCTGTCAAAACAGCATTTTGGAGCTCCATGAAGTTCTGAGTTTACAACAGAGGAATCTCCTCAGATAGGATAAACCTTTCAAGTTACCCCTTTCCATGGCTGATTAAGGAAGAGATATTGAAGGTTTACATCTTTGGGAAGCTCCTGTGGGCACAGGAAACCCACAAAGAGCTATTTTCTCTATCCTTGCCCTTTATCTCCTGCTTTTCAAACAAAATGAAGGTCTCAGTCGGCTGTTGCCTAAAAAATTAGTAAGATTTGCTCTTGGCTGGGTAAAAATGTGAACTTCTCTATTACTTCTGCTATGTACAAGATTCATTGTCTGACAGATCCTTCAAAGTTGTTCCTGTTTTAAGGAAAATATAATCATGTTCTGTGCTAATGTTAGCACATGTAATAACTTATATAACTATTTTTATTCTTGCTGGCAAACCCTGTTTGCCCTTTGACAGTTTTCCTTCCCAAGGAGAAAATATGATAAACATTCTCAAAGGGCAGAGAAGCACACCAAACTTCATCACAGTTTCCCTCCTTGTCATTTTCCATTTCTCAAGGAGATGAATTTCCCTAAAAGAGAATTTCTTTTTAGCTCAGTTTTGGGTAAAATAAATGCATAATGCTCTCTGCAGTTTAGCCTGTGTGAAAATTCAGATGATTGCCAATATTTAACAAGACTCCTAGCAGTTAACATTACGAATACCCCAAGCTACTGGCTAATATTAAATTCTGTACTAGGCTGATTTTTATATTAGCAAGAGGCCAGAACTTGATCAGCCATTCCAGCTCTGATATTGTTATTTTATTCAATAATAGTTAACTTAAATACATTCAATGTGTTTTTTCAACTTTGCTCACATCTTATACTTATCTGATGATTTCATAATGAAAATAGATATGCTGTACATTTGATACAAAATGTGTAATAAACCATGGTTCTCTCTTTCCAGAAATCAAAAAATAAAATCTGCTTCTAATTAATGTCAGAACTTTTGATGGATTTGGCACCGCTACCTTATGTTGATCCTGGCAAAATTTAGTTGCAAAAAATGGGTTTAGAAACTGTAATCAATTAAATCCTAACTTTTCCTTGTACTATTTATTTACACTATGGTTGTGTCTAGAAAATCTAATCAAGACCAGATTTGTATTAAAAGAGAATTATAAGCAGACTTGTATTAAAAGAGAGATTTATATGAAATATTTCAATTAAGTGATTCTGTATCCTGAGTCAATAGTTAAATGCAGGAACAAAAGGAAAAAAAGGAAGTAAATTTGGGAAGTAAAGTCACACATAATGCCCGTGGCTATGAAAAGAAAGCTCTCTGTCTGAAATTTTTATGTAGTGTTTTATCAACAGGGCTATGGTCTTAAATCAGTAGGGTATTACTGTTATGGACAACCTGCAATCAAAACCACACCTTAATTTCATCACTGTGGATATCATATCCTGTGAGGCCTTCCCAGATGGAGCTTTATTGGATAGGTGCAGCACACCTGTCCTGCACAGGATGCTCAGACACCTTCTGCCCCTGCACAGTGCACACACCCAGGCAGCCTGACCTCTGTCCTTCCTGTAAATAACAGGAGAAATGAGGGAAATGCTCCTCAGCCACAGCTAAGGGGCTCATCTAGAAAGCTGGCATCACTGTTATAGATAATCAAGGTTTTTAATGACCAGGAATTGGGATTTTTTTTGCTCTTCCAGACACATGGAAGAACTCTGAGTAGGTAGGTTCATAAAGTGGCCTGGCTTCATGCTGGATAGAAATAAAAGGTATTTTAATATCAGCATTTTCATTTACTGTACTTGCCCAATACATATTTTCTCTTTTTGATCTAACGATTACTAATTTGCATAACAAAATAACAATAACAATAACAACATTAATAAAGCCAAAGATAGATGGTACCTTTGACCTTAGATTTACTGTAAATTTGCCTTGGACACCCAAATCATAAACCCTTCAGATTTTAATTTGAAGAGATCTGGATACACAAAATATTCTAATATATCAACGAGAAAAAATAGGATTAGAAGCATTTCTGCACACTCATTTTTCTCTTAGAAATGCACAATTAAATGATTCATTACTATTATGTATATTAGCAGTGTAAAATAAAAATACTTTAATCAATAAAAGTATTGAGTAAAAATGCTAAAAATTATTTCTATAAAGCCATTTTTAAATTTTTTTGCTTAATATTTTTAAACAAATTATTCTTTGGATGTATAAGTACAGTTGCACAGACAGTTGCAGCAAGGTGAAAATCAGCAAAGAGCTAGAGCTTGAGCTCCACACAAGTCTCCATATTCCCACGTGCAGCTTCGAGGAGTGTGGAAGCAGCAGATCCATATCTTCACAAAACCATGCCTAAGTCAGCAAAAAAAACTAACAGGTTACTGAGTGAGGGCCTGGCCACACACACGAGTACTTTTATTTCTGACTGGGTATACCTGTTATGGCCGTGCTACCTGTAATTGCTGCTTCTGTTACAGCAGCACACTCAGGAGTGGATCACCATTTGATATTCCAGTCAGTAGGAGAAGTATTCTTCATCAGCGATTTCAGATCACTTTTTATTTCTGAGGTGATGTATACTGAACAAATAAAAGAGTGGTTAATGCTGTAAGAACCTGTTAATACATTCAGAACGTGTGTACAGAGGAGAGAAGTAATGTATCACAATTAACAGCCAATACTGAGCCTTTCACTGCCCCCCTGAACTTGAAAGATTGTGCTTCATGGCTTTTTTGTCCCTAAAGAAAGGGCTGGTGTATGTCACACCAACTGGATTGAGCTTCTGTCATGTTTTATATGGTTCTGTGTCAAGCAGGAAATGTTGAAAAATAGCCTAAATTACTGTTCTAAAGTACTTGTCGTTTGCATTAGCTGTATAAACAGATGTGCTGCTCTTGGTGTTCTTTTTATTTTTGTCACATTTTTGTTTACACAAACTGATACTTAACTGGAATTCATGCTGGGAATCCATTAATATCTTTCCATATAATCCCAAACTGTAACAGATGTTATTAATCTTCAGAAAGGATTAGAGAATTTTTCTCACCATAAACAAAAAATACTACACTAGTCTGGGCAACAATCCCATTAAGAAACCAAAGTGAACCATACAGCCATGAAAAACTGAGGGGAATATATGCAGTTATTGATTTATTATACATGCATTTAGAAAATAAATACTAAAAAGATGACCTACATGTTTTACAGAAAAGTATTTCTTTGTGGTTCTACCATTCTTCTGATGAGAAATAATGTTCTAACATCTGCTGTGCAGCCAGAGAAATCTTTCTGCCACCTGTTCACCATAGTATTTGTCACAGTGGGTAGTTATTAGGAATAGGTGGAAGAAATCACATCCTTTGATTTTAGGAGCTTGACCTCAGTGATTCAGTTCCCTACAGTCTGTGAAGAAAGGTGGATATTTTCAAGGGGCTATTCATAATACCAGAACTAGGCAGCAATTAGGATTCCCACTTCAATTCTTTGAATCACCTCTAAGCATAACTGGTGTGTTATCACCACCTTTCTAGCTACCAGTGCAAAGCACAGCCCTGTGAACTCCATCTACCCAGACCCACTGCAGGGACATGTTAAATGTGTTAACAGGCTCTGTGTGCTGTGTAGGGAGCCTAAAAGTGCTCAGCCTTGGCAGTGCAAACATCCCTCTTCATCTGCTGCACTATTTCAGTGGGGCTGAAGGGAACTATCTGAGAAGGAATCTTTTTAATCTCATGGATGTGGTTTATAGATGCTAAATAATACTCTTATAGTTTAAGAAACTGTCAGTTGGTCTGATTTCTTTCCTGGCTATGTCTGTAACCTTTATTATTCTGATTTCTCTGATTTGTCATTCGTGTCCTTTATAGACTTATTATTTACATAATGGAAAAACAAGGAGATGTGTTGGATTCATGAACCCATTTTCCTAAGGCCACTACTGAACATGAGAATCATTGCACTTCTTTGAGCCAATGTTTAAACTCTGCATTCTTACCAAAAGAATGCAGTAAATATTTATCTGGTCACTTACACATACAAATGTTTTACAAAGATATTCATTTTTGCGCTTGTCCATAACAAAAAAAAAAAAAAAATTCTGGGCAATGAATGAATGAAGAATTTTAATGTCTAAGTTTAAAAATTCACATTAAAATATCATTTTGAGTGACTCTGTATAAATCTGAGAAGTACAATCAAGCTATATGTTAAAAGTATATATCCAGTCAAAATGAATACTTCTTTATTCTGACTACTGAAGCACCAGCAAAATCTTTACAACCTTCCATATCTGCTGAACAAATTCTGGAAAATAAAACAAATTCTGTGCTTTAACAAAATGTCAACAATTTAGGTATGCATGTTAAATTACTCACACCATACACATCTGCTAAATGGTATTCCACAAGCAAGAGAGAGAACTGCTGAAGGTGTTGAGGTTACTGAACAAGCTGAAGTAACTTAACTCTGTAATAAAAGTGCTCAGCTGGAAAATAAATATTTGACTCCTGTTGAATGCAATGAGAATTGATGCAAACCTAGAATCCCCAATATGTACAGTACTGTAGCGTTTCAAAGACACTAACCAGGTCAAAAAGGCTATAGAATATTCAGTATTAAGACTTATGGCATTACTGTAGGAAAAATGGTTTATCTATTTTAGGACCTGGAATAAGCTCTACAAGAATTTTCCTCCCTCTAGACCAGTATACCAGCACCATCTAACACCAAATGTAATTAGTTACAAATTGCCTGTTACAAGTTAATTAAACTTCCTTGCGTCTCTGCTGCTTAAGTAACATGTAGATTCTTTTATGCACTTGCCAATTAGTGCATGGGGATTCTGCTTTCTAATTGGATAAAAAAGTAATAAACTGAGCAGTGTGCTGTTGATATCCAGAATGACTTTGTTAAAAAAATGGTTGAGACAGGTTTAATGCTTCAAATATTTATCTCAATTGAAATTGATTAAAACAATTTGAGGTTCCATTAGATATAGATACAATCCTTTTGTTAACAAAGTCCATCTGGTCATAGAAAGAAAATTAAGATTCACTAATTGAAATTTGGAAGCTTTTTTCCAAACATGCATAATTCATACTGACAGAAAACAGAAGCTGCAATTCACCACAAACTGTCAAGTAGATTAATGTTTCATTTAGATGGAATTTAAGATTTCACCCAGCAAGAATCTACAAATGCTTATATTAAGTCACAGCCTGAGAAAAGAAAATCTGTTCTCTTTTTACTGGCTCAGTATTCAAATCTCTTTTTCACTGTGAAGCCATCTTAACCTTTAATGGCACCACATTTGACCTTTCTCATTGCCAGCACTGGAAGGACATTTCTAGATCATGAGCATTATTCAGCTGTGCAATCTTGCAACTTCAGTAGCAAGCAACTCCGCTTCTTTAAATTTTCATGTATTTACAGAATTCTGCTTCTGTGTCAGGATGCAATTCCACTTTATAAGAGGGTTAAATTTAATTATTTCTCTCACTGGTTATTTTTCTTTCTTCCTGCCCTGTACTTTGTCTCTCAGTCTCAGATCAGACCATTTATCCAATCCACAAAGTGGTGCCACACAGTTGCATTAAAGGAGCTGAGCAGATTGCAATAAACGCTGGGAACAAGTAGCTGCAGAGAAGAGAGGCCAGGAAATTTCAGATCATTGTGGCCAGCACACATTTTCATGGACGATGGCAAGGGAGACACCAGCATAAATCCTCTTTTTCACCCTGGGACAGACACTGATTACCTTATTTTTCTATCATGTATGACATTTATATTTATTTGTCATTTCTGAGCTGCTACTTTGCTGTCTTGACGTGTTTGAAACATAAACGAAACTTTTTATTTTACCTTACTTCACTTTTTTCTGAAGTGTGGGTAATATCTTGTACCAACTATTTTGTTCAACTCAACCCATGTTTAGCTTTTGATGGACCTTGGCCTCATAAATACCCACACAAAAAAAAAAATAAAAAGAAAAAAAAAAAGTTTGTCTTTCATAAAAGACTCTGGCATTTGTATCCCTGGTATCCCTGGCTTTACTGGTATTGTGTTTTGTTACCCATACACAGTTCACTCCTCATGAAAAAAGAATTAGACCTGAAACATAGCAGTTGTCAAATGGTGATGGGGAGAAAAAACTGGTGAAGGATATGCTATAATTGGAATTTATCCTTCTGCTTTGCAGTATGCTCTGGATGAATTTTATATCAATAGAAAGCTTTGCTGAGCCAAGATAAATAATCACTCAAGTCAATGTACTCAGGCAAGAAAAAATCAAAGGCATAGCATTCTGAAAGAAGCACAGGTGTTTTCTGTTCTTAGCAAACCACATGCTCAGATAAAGTAAAGGTAGCAGAAATGAGGTCTAGTTTGATGATAATTCGACTATGAAAAAGAAATTATTAGGAAGTCAAGTATAAATAAGTGATGTGATACTTCAATGAAGTCATATAATAGAGTGGAAAACAATCCTCCTTCAGTCTACACAGCTATAGTGAGGCTTAAACACTCAAAACAAAAAATATAATGACACTACAGGTGCTGAAGAGTAAGCTATCAGCCAGCAATGATGGGGAAGGTGCCTGACCTAATTCAAGCATCTGTTGCAGCAGCCCAGCTGCATCCACAGAGAATTCCATAGTGGCTAATTTAGCCTGTCCTCAGGTACCTCATCCTGTCTGGAGAAACGTACTGTATACATCCAGGATATGAGAGAGTTGAATCTTTTTTTTGTTTTCCTGCCCTCTGCTGCACCCAGAGGATGGATCTCTTCAGAAACAATATAACCAAATCAATAACAGTGACTTGTCACACACACACAAGAAGTTTACCTTATTTTTGAAATATTTGTGATTATTAATAATTTTTGACAAAAAAGGGTAGGAATAATTTTCAATAAATATCCTGTTCAATGAGTAACACTTCATTTAGAACTGAGGTGCATTCACAGAGCCCTGAAGAAAACGCTGGAAGATTGTTCAAAGCAAACATACCTCAGCAAACACAAGGGTTTTTCTTCTATCTCAGCTTGCAACTTTGTCTAAGTGTTAGGATCCTCTAAAATATATATACAGGGCCAAATGAAGAAACATATAATCTGAGATATATTTTAAATTTCTGTATTATAACTATTCAAACACTGTAGCTGGTAAATAGAAAAAGAACATATTTGGTACGATCCACAGATCAGAGGAACAGAGCCTGTGTTAATGTGAACCCCCACATTTCCAAAGGGGAGATGAGAGTTCCTAACTCAAAATAGCCTTTATGTTCTAATTTTATGTGACATACAGTACCAAGTAGGGAGGGCAGAATAAGAATTCATCCTATGATGCAAGACCTTGGGATTTAAAGTAGGAAAACATTGTGTTTATCCATTAATTTAATTTTAATTTTTTTTTTTTTAAGTTTTTCAGCTATATTTTTGCATTAGTGGAAAGATGGTCTGCATGACCTAAAAGCCAGTTACACTCTTCTACTTCTCTGAATAGAAGGATGTTTCCAAGGGAACCACTTGCAGTCCTGTCATCTGGGCTGTAGCCATTTAGCCACTGCTACCTTGAATATATTTGAATATATTTTCTCACTCCTTGCAAATTCTCTGAAAGGTTTCTTTCCTTTGTGCCCTCAGACTCACTCACTACCCGCCCACCCTCCTGTTCTTTTTTCAACAATTTCTTGCTAATATGAACTCTATAACAAAAAGCAAATACAGGCTTTTTCCACCACAAGCGTGTTTTAATTGCCACTGTGCTGTCACGCTATGGAAAACCATAACTGCATTCCTACTGCAGCCTTAATGAAGTGACAAATGGCTGAGAGTTAAACTGACATCATGATTAACACCAAGTGGTATTATTAATGGAATATACAAATCCAGTTTTCTCACCTTAATGCATAACTGTAGGACTGAGGTTAATCACCAATTTTTCTCATTTATGTCTTCATGCACTGGCCTATTTCTAATTATTAGATGGAACCTTAGCCCCTACACTTTGCAGTAAAAAGAAAATAAACCAAATATTCCAGAATTAAACAGCACAGCTAAAACAGGTTTACTGAACAGACACATTCCACTTGCAACGTTCCACTTGAGGTGCTAATTCCAATGCTTCATTAAATATACTTCCTCCAGTAGTTGCAGAGACCTGGTAGATGGCCAAGAGGAATAGTTTATGATGGAGCAGCCATTCCCAAAATAAGTCTTCCCTCTGCTACTTAGACCAGCAGCTGTCAATAGGGACAGATTTCATTTAGTAAGCTACAGTTTAAGCATCAGTCCCAAGTACCTGGAGAAGAATAGTCAGATTATTCAATACACGTAATACCAGTGCTGACTATGTTTAAAGCTCAGTCTGAACTATAACAGTGGTGGGTGTTTTGCACCACTGAATTAATGGTTTGTCTCGGGTCTCTTCTGTCTTCACTCAGAGCCAGGATTAAAAAACACATGAAGGAAACAGATTTTCTCATGTTTGCTCTTGGTTGTTTATTAAATCTTATCTAAAGTACAGAATGTTCAGCAACACTTCTAGCCACCAACTAGTAGCAAGCAAAATGGAGACAAAACCTAGCTAGCTACAAGCTAAACAGCCCAGTAGAGAATTAACACCTATATTATTTATACTTTAAACCCAATAACCAAACTCCTGTGACCTGCAGTGCAGCACTGACTATCCAACCAAAAACTACTACCTGAAATCATGAGGAAGAAGGAAGATGAACACTGAAAGACACTACCCAAAATCCTCCATCTTGTTCCATACCTATTGCTATATTATAAAAACCTCAGATTTTAAACCCTTCACTGTGTGAAATCACACACTTCTATTTAACTACACACCCATGACTCTAACTCCATCACTCAAATTTGGAAGCCTTCTCCAAGGCCTCAGGTCAAAAGCAGTGTTCTCCAGGGGGTCAGTGCCAGAAAGCACAGAAAGCTCAAAAAGCCTAGGTCTCTGGGATCCAACACGAATCTTCAGAGCCAATTAAATTTGCCTGTTCACCTCAGAGCTTTGTGTCAGACCACAGGCTTGGCCCTGAAAGAGTGTAAGCATTTCACTAAACCTAAAGAATCATCAGTGTTCAAGGTGAGACAGAGTTCTGCTGGATCAGGGCTGCCCTCAGTGCTCCTGCAGAGGCTGTGTTCCTGCACTAGGTTCCTATAGGCTTGCCATGTGCTCCACATGTATCCATACATCCCACACAGGCAAGGTCTCAGGTCATTTTTCAGGAATAACATCAGCTATTTCCACACTGGTTTTAAGAAATAGGACAAAATCCTTCTCTCTTCCCTCAGAATTCCTAAGTGTCAACTAAAGATATGAAAGGATAAATTTCTCCATGGCCTCATCTTCAAGAATTGATAAAGTTCAAGTGTTTTTTCTCAGTAACCAGAAAGTAAAATCTTGCATGGAGTAAGGTAACACAGATTAATAAAATCTTACTATAATATTTTCCCTGAGAACTATTCAAACCTGACCAGATTCAGCCAAAATTTTTTAGCAGTTTATAGAAAATACCTCAGCTATAGAAAATGGTATGGCTAATCATCAATTGTCTTATTTCAAAATTTAAATCCAAAGCTTCCTAAAAGCAGTTTCAAATGACACTACTATTAGTTAATTTATACTTATATTTGGGAGATTAATTGGAATAGAGTGGATAGTTTGTAAATAATTTATTGGATTCAAGAATAACTTAGGAAACTTAGCACTTTGAGTCCTCATGGAAACCAGTTAGACCTACTTGGCAGAATCTGTTCACAGATTACGGACATCCCCTCTCCCTTTAGTGATACCACTTTCATAAATCATGTTTAGATTCTAGCTAAGGCTTATTGCCTGAGTTTCTTATATAGTTGTCCTATTCAATTTCTTTAGTCTTTATTTGTTTACTTGTGGGACATTTTTGTCAGTATTTGCTTTATTATATTAAAATGACTTGATTATATTTCTGCTTATTGGGGGAATTATTATTTCTAATTGTTTGTGAATTGCTAACAGAGTACCTGATACAGTGCAGGACAGAAAACAGATTTTACACAAAAATTAAACAATTGACAGTGTTACTAAGAACAGAAAAAAATTGAAGAAATGCTCAATAATATTTTGGTTTGGGGTTTTTGTTTTTGTTTTTGTTTTTGTTTGTTTGTTTGGGGTTTTTTTTTTGTTTTTTGGGTTTTTTTGTTTGTTTTGTTTTGTTTTGTTTTGTTTTGTTTTGTTTTGTTTTGTTTTGTTTTGAATAGTCACCCTGCAGAAAAAGTATTGAGGTGAAAGTGAAACAATTACTAATTTCCTTCATAATTTTTTTGCTGTGAACTGGAACCCTGTCTTACTGTGACTCTGTCTCTACCTTAAATATGAAATATGCAAATATATGTATGTGACCCTTAGTGAAGTCAAATTCCAGGTCAGATCATAGTGGATATTACTGCTGTACTTTATACAGTGGGGAATATATGAAAATGGTTATGTCCACTTCATTTAGGAGTTGTGGTTATATAAGGTACCCAAATTCTTTTATGGTGTTATGATTTTTGTTATGGATTTTTAGAACTGAAATATTAAGTTAGCACTGTGGACTGTGTTGTGGAGAGCAAAAAGGTGTCATGGTTCAGAAACTGATGGGTCTAAACCTCATAAAGCAAAAGAAGTTTAAGGCTGCTTTCCAGCTTGCAAGATCAGTTTTTGTAGAAGGCACTGTATAAATGGATTATTAACCCTAAATAGGTACCTATATTAATACCTGTTCTCACTCTTTTGTCAGGGATCAGACTGTCAACAGATTAAGTCTTAATTCTTAGCAGGAGACCTGTGAGTCAGTTGTCAAGTGTTTTAGTATTTACAAAGCTGTGGTGAACTGACATATAGCAACCAGAGCCCCTAGAAGTGGCCAGCCTCAAGCATTTATTGCTTTGGCTTAAAATGAGAATAATTAGATGAATAGAATTATACGAGAGAATCAGACACAGCTGACTACAATGCTGTTGTTTGTAAAAAGATTCTGAAAGAAGTGTTAGGATAGAAGAAACAATAGCATTCCCTAGTGTGAGTGACATCCACTGGAATCTGTGAAATTATTTAAGTCTAGGTCAGAATGTGCAAGAGCACCAATCTAGCAGAGGCACGTATTGCTGCTAATTGGAGTCCTTGAGTTTTGAAGGCTGTTACTCTCAGCAAACAAAAAGCAGGAGCAGAAAAAGTTCTCTCCTGGACTAGATCAAGTTATATGACATTGTCCTTGTAAGTAATTATATTGATATACAAATATATATATAAATCTTCCACCAGATGCTTGGTCCTCTTCAGTCTAAGCTCTGACAAGCTATGATAAATCATCACTAAATACAGTATAATGTTGGTTCAAATACTTTCGAAAGATCTTCAGATGTAGTCAGTTTGAGCACTTGTTTTTCTCCTTTAAGTATGGTCATTTCAACAATGTCAGACAAACTGGCCTCATCAAAGGAATATGAAGATCATCAATAATTTCTTTCTATGTGGCAACAAAGTAAAGTTGATAAATGAAAAAGTCATCACTTACTTGTTAATGAATGAATGGGAGAAGTACTTCCTGTATTCCGAATGATATCATTAAACCAGATTAAAAAAGAAAAAAATGACAAAAATAAACCAAAGGCAATATGCATGTTTACTCTTAGAAAATGTTAGCTTTATTCTTAGCTTCTGTCAGTGCATGTGTCTTATTTCCCAGTTAAAATCCAGGAGAATAAACTCTTGCCTTTTCAGCTGCTTATTTTGCTTTCTTGCATTTCTAAATAAGAATGAATCTTCACATAGCGAAATTGAGAAAGTCACAAGCTCTGATGCAATTTCCTCAAAGCTTTATTGTTGAAATGTAGCTGGGTGTATTACAGGACTGAACATTCACAGAGATACACAGCATTTTTGCCTGGACTGAAAATATCATATATATTCATAACTTTTCTTTCTTCAGCTTGAGCTAAGTACAGAAGTACAAGAATATTTTTCTAATGTGGACAATTTTAATCATCCTAATGAAAGGATGAAGCTTAACTATGCTTCAGTTTCAGAGTTCTGCTTTGAAGTGGTGTGTGAAGTGGTCTTGGGTTTTCCTGCCTTGCAAACCCAAGCAGAGATGACTGGTGTCTTATTCCTCTGGACTTGTGTAGGACCAGCCCATCTCCAAGTGTATAATATACCCCTTCTGCTGTACACAGCAGTCCCACAGACTTTTTCATGCATACCCAAGCACAGCTTTCTGAAGGTATTAAATAACTGGCACTGTGCTACTATCCCTGTTCACTCTGGAAGTGATCCCACTTGAAGGACAAAAATTGGAGGTTGAGCAGCACGAATTTGCCTTATTGAAATAATGACGTGTTCTCACTTTAAAACAAAATAAAACATGTTCATTTTACCCAACAAGAGAGGCATCTGTGTTCAGTAAAGACACACATATTTTTTTTGTCATAGCCACTGCAGTGCTGTGAAACATTTATTCAGCTGCCGTTGCTCCACCATTGCTTCATAAAATTCCTCAATTTAGTTGCTGACCAGTAACCGCAGTAACAATTAAGCATGTTCCTTTCAGCTGGATAATTAAATGCCAAAAAGCCTCACCACTCAATATGTAATTCACTCAACATCTTGTTGTTTGAAGGGACCAGTGTTCACAGATAGGATGGATTGAATTCCTAACAACATCTGGCATGAGCAATGGACTTGGCTGTCTCAGTAATAGCATTACATTCATGGTAGGAATGACAGCTAAATGTAGGGAGATGGATGGGCCTTTTCTCTGAAGTGGCAGATTCGTGGTTGCAGCCTAATGAATCAGTGTGTTGTAACCCCTGGCCATGTACATACTGGCCTGTTGGTAGTGACAAGCTGCATCAGGAGCTCCAGAGCAAATTGTAGTTGTCACATCTAATGGAGAAGGATGCTGGCTTAGAAGTTACTGGGAAAGCTGAGTATAGTTTCCATTCCAATAATCTGGATCAAAACACTTCCTGATCGCCTTGGTCAATTTATTCTGTCACTTAATTAAACAAAAAGCATTACAAATCTCCACAGTAAAAGCAAAGGACAAAAGGAGACTCTTTAACCTTGGGAAAAAAAATCTAGATGTTAGGTCTTAAGTAAAGTTTCTTTTTCCATAGGATGTGAGTTTGTAGAAAGATTTAGAACAACTATGCAGTTTTTTGTTCCTGGATGTCCTAATTTTGTAAAGTGTTTTCTACTTGAAACCATTGCTTTCAATGGCATCCTTCAATCAGACACACAAAACACTTACTCGAAAACAACAATTCCTCGAACATCTAAATGGATTAGATGATGCTCCAGCTCCTGAAGAAACAATTTCGCAATTAATACATTAACAATAGCGTGTCCTGGTTCTCTATATGCTTCTGATAGACTGAGAGGCAGGGAAGGGAACACAGATAAAACAACAAAAGAGAAGAGGGGGTTTAATATTTTTGTTTTAATTGTGTTCTGCTTAGCAATTAACTATAAGTGATTGCCGGACTTGGATTTTTTTCTGGCCTCTGAGGACACAGAAGAGAAATAATAGATGTTTTGAATGTACTCTATTGACACTTATCAATATGATCCTTTCCACCTTCCCTTAAATTGCACTACATTAATTAGCCAAAGTCTAGAAGGAATGATGCCTGAGTGTGCTGGGCTCAACAGACTTGTCCCTTGAGAAATTAATTCAGTATATATGTGTCCATCATTAGCATTTTCCTGCCTCACCAGTATATATTGTGCTGTACTGTAAAATACCTAAAGCAGAAGCCAGTGTGCTGCTGGCCATAATATATTCTGCAAAGCTCCAAAGAGTGCATTTTAATCAGTCTTCTGTTTGCACAATTTTTTTGTGTGTGTGTGCTATTAATGTATGGTGATTCAACTCTACCCACATGTTTCTTTCTATGAGCACTCTTAAAAAGATGATGATTTGGAGAAATTGTTTTAGAAAAAAATATATCATTTTTGAAGAAAGCATATATGCATATCACCATCTTATCAGATAAAAGTGTTTTATTGTAAAAATGTTTTTTACATAAAACACATTCCTGAAGGAAAAAGCTGTTTCCAAGTAAAAACAGTAATTGTCTTTCTAGTTGGTCCAAAGAATTTTTATTTCTTCTCGCTTTTGTTAAACTGATGAAAATGTTTTGTCAAAATACAAAATCATTTGACAAAAGATTTTTCCCTATAAAAGCCTTTCGTGAGTATACTCTGTGCATTTCCACCTATTACAAGCGTAATGATGAGTGAATTAATTTGGCTGTCACTGATTTCTAATGGGTACTGAAGAAAGCAAAGGCACCCTAGCAGGGTCCAGGAGATAGTAAAAGTCCCACTGATTTTATAATGAGCATTATCACAGTAAAGTTTTTCTCACTCTTTCTTTGACACTTTCCAGAGTTGATGCTTTTTAACTCTCCCCAGGTCTGGATAGATGTTGGAACAGGTATAGGATTTCCTTCTCAGTGTGGCTGCTCAGGAGATAGACTGAAAACATATTGAAACCCTACTTCCAATACATGTTTTCTGACCTATCTGTTCTCACAGATTTGGTGAGGAGAAAGAGGAGGTAAGACCCACAAAATTAAGTAATTTGAGCTGTTCTTACTGAAAGGACCAGTGGAAGTTCAGCATTATTGGCAGGTACAGCCTGCAAATTTCAAAGCTTCCTGCAGAATTAATTTGCTAAATTTTGTATTTTCATAAAGGGTCTTTAGAACTACCATCAAGGCTCTGTGTTTTAGAAGTTTGATGTTCAATATTTAGAGGCAAGATATGGAAGAACAAATAATACTGAAAGAAAGGCGCAAGACTCATCTCAGCACAGAGAGGTCTGTACACCATAGTAATGAATGAAGATAAAATGGATCTGCAAAGCACACAGACCTTGACTGGGAGAGATGGCAGCTGCAATAAGGAATAGACAAATATCCATGGGACTGGACTCCAGGTCACTCTCACATAACAAGAGCTGGAAAGTTAGGAGGTAGAAAAGATGTGATTCTAAATAGAACGTTATAGAAATGTGTTCATTATTTATTAAAGTGAAATAGTTAATGAGGCACATTTTGCCCTGACTTTAAGAAGGGACAGTACATAATATTGGCTAGTGGTGGGGATGTAGGGGATGAGAAGATCCTACAACATTTTATCTCCATTTCATAGTCTGTTCTGTCAAAAAATTTAGCCCAAATACTGTCTCATGATTATCATCTTAGAAGTGCAGCACACACAGTATGAAGAATACATAAGCAGGTCTTACAATGCTTAGGAGAGCATTTTTTTTTAATTAAAGTGTATTAATATGGAAAATGGTGAAATAGATCACCACCATTTGCAAACTACAGAGGAAACAATAATTTAACAATTTTTAAAGTTGATGTGAGTTCACCAATCTATTTTCTTTTGCTAAGCCTGGCAGCGGATTGTCAAAGTATAATAAGTAATGGCATCTTGGATTATGTTAATTGAGATTTTTTAGTTTATTGAAAATGTCACTTCATAGAAACAAAACAGATTAGAGTCCAGGAGCACAGTGAACTTCTGAGGAGCTTACACCAGGTGCAAGAGGGAAATAATATCTGGAACAAAGAGATTGTGAAGGAAAGACTGAGTTCCAGGTGGAAAGCTTAGATGGAAGTTTGTTCTACATTTATTAAATTTAGCAGCTAAATGGGTTCCAGGAACAGAAAACATCCTGAGATGGTATATACAAACCATTTTCCCTGTATAGCAAAATGGAGATTGTTTTTTCTTACATCTACATAGTTTTTCTTATGCATGGCTTTATTATTATTATTATTATTACTATTATTACTACTACTACTACTGCTACTACTACTATTTGTCCCTTTCTGTATTGTCAATAAACTTTCCTGCATGTTTTAGGAAATCATGAAAGTTTTTGATGACAGTGATTACTGCTCTCAATTTGATCAGACCCTCAAGAAACTTGGAGGCTGGTTTCTGAGCTCCTGTGAGAAACATTTTCTACTGATGTGTTGACAAAATGTTATGAAATAATTTCTGTGTTTATCTTTTCTTTATACTTCACTTTAGACACTCACATTGTCTATTAATGTACAAGGACAGCTTCTGGCCTGCTAAATTTTCAGGAGCAGGGTAATTTCTCTTATTTGGCTGAAGGAACACGATTTCTTTTAAAATTTTAGAGTATAAGTGTCCTGACTGTAGAAGAAATGTTCTATTCATTCTTCTTTTTAATTCCTTTATTTCAAAAAGAAAACATTTAGATGTGAAAGTTAATGTGTTGCTTTTAGACTAGATAAAATCTACCTTAATTCTGAATTTTGCTCTTTGATTTAGAATCAGCTACCAAAGAACCTTCTCTACTTATGCTGCAGGCTGGAAAATATATAAATTTTTCTTAAAATAGCAGTACTGGTTGTTCAGTTTGCAGATGTAAATTTGGACAGTGATTTTGGGCATTCATTCATAGATGCCTAAAGGACACAACATTACTTGCTTTATTAATTTCTTGGGAAATCTAGGTCATTTTACCAAAGCTGAATATAGCCAAGAATGTTCAGATCTGCTTAAATGTAAGGTCAAACAACTTGACTTTTTAATTAAGGATAAGTAACATTGTAGCTATTTCAGAAAATGTATTCTTGGAAATCTATTTGACACGAACTAGAATTCTTTCATGTATTCACTGCTTATACTTGTGTCTTCTTTATTAAGATCTGCATTGGCATAACCAGTTTTCCATGCAGAATTACATGTTCCAATTTAATTAGGAAAGGTAGCTCTTATTGCAATGCCAGCAAAAATTTTAAACAAATGCCATCTCCTGCAATCTTTTGTGTGCAATTAACTCAAAGCTACAGAAAGAGACCTCATATCCCGTGGTGTTCTCAGAGGAAACACTGTCCCATCAAAGGTTGCATTCAATTGTTTTCTCTGTCACTGAGAAAGCCTTGTTCTAATCAAAAAAGTAGCTAATACAAATTTCTATTATAATAATGGCTGGGTTTGAATCCGGAAAAAGTCATTGTTAAGAGATGCTACAAGGCAAGGCTCTATGTGAGCAGCAGAACACTTTAAATCCTATTTGCTCTACAAGTCTCTCATCTTCAAAGGAAGAAAAAATGCCAAGTACTTCACTGAATTAACTTTTTTAACATTCCATTGCTTGTTACAGTCTTTTAAGGGCTTCATCAAGCCATGGTTTATTTTTAATACTCATCATGCCTTCTTAGTCTCCTTTTGTTTTCTTTTGTTCTCTCTTCACAAAATGAGAAATATCACTGGTTTTCACTTTCTTCTTTATCAAGATATCAGCCAGTTTCTGGGAATTCTTTTGCTCTAGCTGCTTCATTTTGCTCAGGATTTGCAGCACCAAAGGTGACACACTTTGTTGGTAGGGCTCATTGTTTTTAAACAACTACTGCAAAAGCATAAATTTTATATGATATGTTGAACCCTGAGTATCTTAAAAATCTCCTCTTGAAAAGTTTTGGAAAGTCATAATAGGTAATTAAAAGCATTTGTTATTAATTTAGGAAAATTTCCTGTTTAGGGTGAATCCTTGCTGGAAAATCAATAAAAGCACTTATGTACATTGCTATATGCCACTATGAACACTGATGTGTTGAGGGGAAAAAAAAAAGGGATCCAAAAAGTTTCTAGCATGTTGTATATATTGAACTCTTGATGTAAATATTTCTATAAATGCAGATACAGTATAGAAGAAAAAAATATCTTTTCTTATCAACTTTTTTGGGGGGGAGAAAAATTATTTTTAAATATCTTGGATAAATTAATAGTAATAAAATGAGAACCCTGTATTCCAGGGTTAGTCTACTTGAGGGACATGGTAGTGCAAACATTCATGTTGATGACATCATACTTAACCCACAGCCTTGAGTGATTTCTGTAAACCTCAAACTGGAAAGGAAGAGGACACTCAGAGGTCCTTTAATGCTAGTATGCTTCATGAAGGAATTCTCCACTTGTCTTTCATACTCGAATAGGGGAATCAGGAAGCTCACAAGAGAGTAATTGTGTCACCTTGCCAAGCCTGTGACAATTCCTGCTGGGATATATACTTTGTCACATGGCTGGGATATCACAGATACAAGCCCAGGGCTGGCAGGTACAATGTAAGATTTTGGGGCAGACATGCACAGTTCTGGCTTGGCAAGTGATGAATTCCACCTGTAGCAAACAAGGCAAAATTATTATTACCAAACCTGGGAGAGAAGGTTGTTTTTCTCCCTTCTTTCATATTGTCTCCTCATAGTAAGTGTGGGGTTTGCTGTCAAGTTACCATGACTCATAATAAAAGAGGTAGAACTGTGTGCCCCCACGTGCATTTATCCTACTCAGACATAGCACACAAAGTCATGCAAGATCAAGATAAACACTTATTTATAAGTGTTTATATGCTATTAACTTATTTATATATTAAAACCTTCATATGCAAATATCAAGTGATTTAATTCACTTTAAATCTTTAACCTTTTTTTTCCACCAAGCCCTGTTATTCCATCTTCTAAAATGTCTTCAGCTGATCATAATTATTCACTAGCAACCTTTTCCCAATAATTTCCCATCAAAGGAGAGATGCAGTTTGCCTTGCCTGACTGTTGCTGCCATATGCAACTTTCTTTTCTATGCAGGTCACTAATTACAATGATTCCATATCCTATGAAGTTATGGGTTCAAATTTCAGTGACATCCACAGAAAGTTTCATCAAAGAAGTGCTAGTCCATGGTCACAACAAATTCATTGCAGAGGTCCTTACTGGAGGCTCTTTTAGTCTTTTTTTTTTCCCATACTTTGGCAAGGCTGCAAGTATGAGAATCTTCTAAGCAGTGAATTTTGCAGGGTGATCATACATCAGTTATGCTCACAAGGATTCTAGATTTACTTACAGGCCAAATTCCCATTTTGCAAAAGTAACACTGTCAGAGGGCAATGTCCCCATGCTGTCTCTAATTTCAAGTGCTCCTATCTGAGGAAAACTAATTGTCAGCTCTGATTTCAGTGAGTGGATGGAATAGCAGCTTAGTGCCTTTGCAGATATTGCTTGCAGATATTTTCTGGCCTGGAATGTTTTTCTTTAGCCAGGAATTTCTAATCACTCTTTTAAAAATAACCATAATGAAATTTTAATGAAGTTTGAAACTCATTAGTCAAAAGTAAACAAAGATTTCCTCTTAGAAATACATGTTTTTCACAACACTTACTTCTAATCCAAGTAAATTGATTTTCCATCCCTAATCCATTCTGGAATCTTGAAATTAATTTTCTCTTTAATATAATGTCAGATTGGCTTTTTCCTTTCTAACTCCCCAGACAGCCAAATTATCAGCCAACATGGTCCTACATAATAACTTCTCATATTAGTCTTGGTGATAGGGGAATCATTCAGCACCCCTCTTCCTTAGAGCAAAAGACACAAAAGCGTGCCAAAAGATAGACTGCTGCAGAGGTGCTGACATCTATAAACATTAAAAAAGGCAAAAAATTAAAAATTAGAAATTAAGTGAGCAAAGCAGCTTTGAGGAAGTTTTGTGTGTTAGCTTAATTTAACAAAGGTTAAATTTTTTAAATTATATGAATGCAGAGGGAACATAAACACAAGACAGGTATCATGGAAATAAAAGTGACTGAGCTGAGAAGCAGATATAGAAAAGAAGAACAGTAGAAAAGAATTGTAGAAAAAGGTGTGGAAGAAGGAATTATCTAGTTTCTTATACTGTAGAGTAATTTACTAAGAAAGAGGTCGATTTCCTTCTGCACTTTTCTGGTTTTGTGCGTATGTACAGGTCAGGTGGAGTGGCCATAAAGCAAAGTGTCCTTGCCCTGCTGTCACCACTCCAGCTAAGCAAACCCAGCCTGGCTCAGACCTGAGGGGGACACACAGAGGAGGGAGTTGGATTCACTCTGACACATAATCTACACCAGAATTCTGGGCCTTTGAGAGAATGGGAGACTGTCAGGAACTGAAACAGGAATTAAATAATCCTAAACTAGATATGACTTCAAACTGGGGAAAGCAAAAGCCAGTATCAGGATTTCCTGCCACTTTCATTGAGGTCATTTTTAAGATTCCCTGTGACAAAGCACAGGCACAAAGAAAGCTTCTGCTATGAAGAGCATTGGGCTGTATGACAACAGAAGACCTTAATATAGAATAAAGTTAATGTTTTTAACGTTTTAAAACTTAAACTCAACATGGGCTATTTCAGCTCCATGGGAGAAATCAGAACAATTTAGGAAGCTCTTCACTGCATTGAAACATACTCTGCAGGCACACATAGAAGAATGACAAAAGACAACAGCAAGAACAACAAAGGAGAAAATGAGTGAACAATACCACCACAACAGACTGATTTAAAGACAGGAAGAAAAAGCTGGGAATGAATGGCTATTTTTTCCCTTGAAGTGAAAGACCACAATCACTTTGCTATTGACCATATTTTTGAAGGTTCTGAAGTTCTGGAAAAATGAGGCAAATTACCATTTGCTGAAAACACTAAGTAGGTACTAAGGATAGTAAGAATGAGGATAGACTAGAAGAAATCCATTTTCAGTGACTGGGCATTTATTTTACAGCTGAAATGCAATTCAGAAAAACAGGAAATGATGAACATAAAAAGATAAAAACTGCAGCTGATAAAATTATTTCTAAGCAGATAATTAAAATTTAAGAGTAAAACCTGTCTGTATGACAGATCAACCCACAAAAATATAAATGCATTACTGAAAAGAAAATATTTAAAAATATTTTAAAAGGGATAGAGAACTAAACAGAATGTCATATGTTTGTCCACATCTTGAATCTGATATGCACCTTAGAGAAATTTATTACTGCTAGAAAAGCTCCAAATAAGAGCAAGAAGGATGTTAAGTGGTCAAAAACTGGTTAAGTATTAATTCTCTGGGATGGAGTTTTTTCATCACGGTCCACACAGTCTCTGTGTACAGTTATACACTGATATATAAATGCTTAGTTATACACTGATAAACTTATTTTTAGCTCCTTTCCAGCTACTACTACTGCTGCTGCCAAAATTTTGCTTTTGTTGTTTATTTTTTTCAGGCAGATGACAACAATAAGTTGCTTGTGGTAGGAAGTGTTGTATTTTGATACCAGGAAGACTGAGCTAATATGCAAAAAACCATTTAAATTATTCTTGTTCAAAGGACAGAAGTGGCATAAGTGTTGAGATCCTATAGGATCTTAGATATAGCTGAAGGTATATAGGTATGTGGGATTAATAGTAATGATGACAGGTAATTTACCTTCATAAAATGAATGCATCAATAGTAATAATAATTGGGGGGGGTTTCCCACATTTGATAAAGTCTTAGGCAAAAATTATTTTGCTGGTTGTATCCCTAAGGCCCAGGTTCAGAGCACATACCAATACCTCAGTACCCCTCCATGAATTTCTAATCAGGAATCCTTTGAACCAAAGCAGTAGCTTTGCTTCACACAGAACACACCAGTGGTTTCATGTAGATGTCCTGACCACACATATAAAGGAAGAAAATATAAGCAAAACAACCTTGTTTTTTTTCAAAATCAAGAATGCAATTTATTTTTCTGAACATTGTAGCAAATATTCTTTTTCAAGTAAATTAACTTAATTTTTTTCCTTTAAAAATTTTCTTGATATTCATATATTGTAAAATACTTCATAAAACCCCTCAACAACACCCTTTATTACTAGAAGAATTATGATGACCAGCACACCAAAAGTCCTGCACATTTTTCAAAGCACAACACTTAAAGCAAGAGGTATTTCTGGAAATCATCCTCAATTGCAAATTTTAAGGGGAATTTTTGAGGGCAGGCAAAGTAGGCTACCATGAAAAAATGCAATGGATTGCATTTGATTGCATGCAGGGCACGACAATAAAAAAAATACATGTCATAGAATCACAGAATAGTTTGGGTTGGAAAGGACCTTTGAAAGGTCAATTTGTCCAATTCCCTCTGCAATGACCACAGGCATCTTCAGCTAGATCAGGTTGCTCAGATCCCAATCCAACCCGACCTTGAAGGTTTCTGGGGATAGGGTATCCACCAGCTCTCCAGGCAACTTGTTTCAGTGTTTCACCATATATAAAAACTCAATTTGCTGCAATTAGAGCTTAGAGGCAAGAAATATTTCCTCATTAAAACTGTCAAATTTGCCACAGTGATGAGTCTAATTTTCTTAATATTTTATTAGAAAGTGATTGAAGAGGGAGCAGAAAAAATTCCTCTAACCCTAAAAATTATGCAGCAGTCAAAGTCAATTTGTAATATATATCAAGTCAAAAGTAGGACAAGGCATTATTCAACTTGTGAAGGAGGGCTTTATTTTCAAAATTAATGTACTTTTTCCCTAACCTCTTCTTCAAAACTGCTGTAATGCCTTCAAATTAATTTTCCATTCCAGCATTCTTCCTCATGTTCTAATCTTCTCTGGCATCTGAATCAGTATCAAAAAATTGACTTCTCTTTTTCCCTGTAGTCCTGTGAAAATAGTTAAGAATCCCAGTCTATATAACTAGAATTACGCTGGACAAGATTTGCTTATTAAAACAAGGAAGAAGGAGTAGGAAGCAAAACAATTTAATAAAGTGGCAGAGCTCACTATTCTCACTTCTGAGTGCACTGCTCAGCAGCTCTCTTCAATTTTTTGGGCAGACAAAATGTATTTCCTAACCTGGATCTTTCCTAATAGCTCAGAGTGCAAATCGTTAGCAAAGAATCGCTCAGATTCATGAAAATATCTGAACACATTTATTTAATTGGCTTTAAAAAACTATCAGAAAAAAAAATTCTTATAACCTGGCTGTGTTCTAGCCTCTACTAATTCTGGGTTTGGCACTGCAAAACTCAGCTTTTGTTTATAGAAAAGTGAATTTCTGCCCTTTTCCACAAAGGAGAGAGAATAGTGATTTTTGCAGTGAATGTGAATAAGTGTGGAGCACAGCCCAGTGTGTAACATCATCCAGTTTTCCTGACAGTTGACAACAAAGATAACACTGTACAAATGCTTAATTTTAAACTTGGGGTTTCAATTAAAATCAAGTCCAACTGTCTGAATTTTCTCACACGGAAAGTAAAACGGCATTCCGAATTCAAAATCAGTGAAACTCAGCAGAAAGATTATAGGCATAAAGGGGAACACTTTGGTGGTGAAGGCCTATATGTAAAAATCATCCTTCTCCTTTTTCAGTGGACTTGAGTAGGCCAAACTCTGCAACCTTTAGTATTTCAAAACATTATTTTCTCCTTTTCAGTGACAGGAAAAAAACCGTGAAATGTAACTCTGCACCCAATGTTTTTGGGTAAGAGAATCTAAAGGGTACCCATAAAAGCACATAGCAAGTAATTTAAATGCACTGTAGCATTTACACTGTGGTAGCACACATAAAAGTAACAAGTTCAAGACTTCCTTAAGAGTGTGTGTGTTGCATATGACCACAAGAATAGTTTGTAGTTTGTTATTTACGCAGCATCTGACAAGCAGAAATTTACTAGGAGGAGGGAGCATGGAAAAACAAAATTGCAATTTGCTGAAAACTGGAACTATCTTGAAATAAAAACATTCCATATTGAAAATACAACTTTTTTTTAAAATTATTTATTATTTATAACTTCATTCTTAATTTACAGAAAAAATGTTTTAGTGATTACATAGCCTTTTTATTATTTTTCCAGAGTCACATTGCAGCATTTCTTTTGGCCTTTCTTCATAACTTCACATCCATTAGATATATGAGAAGTTCTAATTCTCAGTCAAAAATGTGAAACCTGCTTTGCCTACACCTAAGAAGATAAATTGTTGCTGGATTGAAATTTAGTTCATAATAACATCAATGTGTTACAGCAATACAAATGATACACAGGGATAATGACACCTAACTCCTTCAGTCTCATCAGATTTTCTTACTCTGTATTATTGGCTGCATCTATAAATAAGTTAATGTAAATCCAGTTTGCATGATCCACCTTGATCTAAGCAGCATCCTGTGTTAATAAAATAGGAAAGAATACCATCTATATTAATAACAAGACAGAAATACATGGTGAACTATATTAATTAAATGTACAGACTCTGGACATACATTAAAATCAGAAATTAAGTAGCAGTTGGAAAAAGAAGGTTCTCCATTTCACAGAAGGAAATTAAACACTCCTACAGCAGGTTATGGCATATTATGGCAATTCATTTACACACATACTACAGTCTAAACTCTCCTCAATACAGAACCACTCTGTTCGTTGATCAGATTTGGGTGAGTAACTGGCATCCCATCTCCGTTTGTGTATCTGTATTGTTGATTATATAGTTGTTTTGTTTTGTTTTTTTTTTAAATCACTTTGGCAAACTTTCCCACCATTTACCACTTGTAAAATAATGACACAGTGAATTTCTACATTCCAAAACAACAGGTCACTGTGATGTCTGAGTGTGTATCATATGACCTCAGAAACTCAGACATTTTCTGCAGCTACCACAATTAAAATAGTCTTCCAGGCTCTGGTTTTAAGCATCAAAACTTAATAAAATATTAATTAAACATCAGTGTTCAATGCATATTGAAATGATGCCAATAATTACATTGCTTTGGGAGTGCATTCAGAATGGAAATTATTATTGCAGATTTGTTTGAGAAATATATCCTGAGCCAGAAGCTGCAGACTTCATTTCACAAGTGGATGAAAGTGTGTGATTTTATTTTTCCCCTCCCTACTCTCCTAGGAGTTCTCACTATGCAGATCTTCAGGACATTTTTAACACAATATTATATTAACATGACAAAGTAACCTGTGTTGCAGAGAGACGGCACAGCAATCCAGCACACAAGGCAAGATAAAATACAGAAAATAAACCGGCTGCTAACTTTGCAAAAATCAAGTAGCCAGTCATGTATGGGCTTGCAGAAAAGTAAAACTGTGTACATTTTGCTTATATTTCATTTTGTCTTCTACACTCTGTATCAAAATAGCCCTTTACAGACTTCATTTCAAGGCTATAAGGAAATTTCAAGAGGTGGAAAGGAAGATACTATGCAATGTATTCAAGAACAGTAGGGCAAGAACAAAGTAGGCAGTGTAGTAAGAAATGACTTTGAGTGGTGAACAATATGATTTTAAACCCCTCTCCATATTTTTTTATATATAAATTTTCTATTACATAGTACAGAAAAAAAACCAAACACCATAAACTGAAATAATCTCAAGAGTACTCTTTTTATTTTCCCCAGACAACAGGCAGGAGTGCCAGCTCTTCTACCGCCATTGAATTCCCATTCCTGACTACCTAACTGTATGGATTGAACTGGAACTAATAATTCAAAACCTCGTTTTCTCAAAATCTTCCTCTTAATGGTTTGGGCAGCTTCCTGAAAGGCAGGAAATTACACTGAAACCTTCAGCAAAGCCCTAAAAAGTATCTAATGGATAAACCCCCTCCTACCAGGCTGCTGCCATCCCACTCAGCTGGGCTCGCTCTGCCACAAGGCTCCCTTGCCTCTTGGCAAAGGAAATGTGTCACAAGCTGTGACACATCCCAGAACAGGATGATTTCACTGGTTTGTCCTCGGGGAATGCTGTCCCCTTATCCTTACCCAGGCATTGCCTGAGATAGTGCTAATAAGCACAACCAAAACCATGCCAAAGAAACATGAATAATTAAACACTGTGTAGTATGAAAATTCTCAGTTTCTTGCCCTGACCTCATTTAGATAATTAACACAGGCATGCATGGGTGGAGGAGAACCACATTTTCAGGCAGCGCAGTCTTGAAAGAATATTGTCTGAATCTTCATTGTCTTATAGTATAGTTTTCTTTTGTTTTATTTATTTCTAGTTGATTTTTCCGGAATTAAATTTATGATGTGATTTTCAGAGGTGACAAGGAATTAAAGTGTGTGCTTTCAACAGAGCTTTGAGCACCTGGAACATCAATTTAATTTTGGCAAGGGGAATTAGGGCAATGATGCAGTGAAGAGAAACACAGGCAGTCTCCTTAAGGGAATACCTTAAAATGAAAACACAGGCTACTAGCAAGAAGGCATAAAACCAACACAATAAAGTTAATCTTGGGTGAGAAAAAAAAAAATTGTACATTTTTACTGCTTGAAAAAATGCTGAACTTTTTATTATCATTTTCTATATTAAAATTTATTTCAAAAAGGAACAGCAATAAAAAATAAAATAAAATAAAATAAGAGAGGTGATACTTGTGTGGAAAACAGTGTCAGTTTTGTCCATGATTTCAACAAATCTTTTTTTTGTCTTATTCTGCTATAGCTTTAGTCTCAACTAGATCTTAGACTGATCTTGGGCTGTGATGGAAACCTTGGTGACTACACGCAGCAGGACCCACATATATCTGTACTTTCATAAGATTCATCATCATTCACTGGCTGTCCAACGTACATTGAGCCCTTTGAAGGCTTATGTATTTTATTGGTATTTTCTCAGGAAAAATGTATTAAATATGCATGTCTATACAAACAACTGACAGTCATCTATTTTAAAATGAATCTAGTTATTGCTCCACTTGCTGTTGTCGAAACGAGAAGAAATTCTATGTTTAAAACCCTTTCAACTATCTGTATTTTCCCTTCACAAAAGTCTTTCAGAAAAGTCAGCCTAAATATTACAAAGGTGGAGTTTATAGAGGCAAAGAAATTGTGAAATGGTGATTGTGTTTCCTTTCTTTTTGGCAGGTCCCTCGGAACAGAGTTAGCAGTATTTCAGTTCCTACGTTTTCGAGGAACACAGTCTGAATTCACAGTACAGTTCTACAGACAAACCACAGCCAGTTTATGAGGATTGAGAGGATTCACAAGAGGCCCCAGACCTGCAGACAGTCTGCAGTAGTTGTGGTCAAAACATGGTGGAAACTCAAAACCTGTAGATTAGGCCTCCAGACTATTAATTGTTCCTCTAAGTAGAAATGGATGAATATTATTATACTTTTCTTTTTCTTTACTAACAAACTAAAAAAGGGCATTACCAAGGCAAGCAAAACTGCTCCCCTGGTTATAGAGCTAGTTGTTCAGTTTTCTTTCCTTGATAAATAAGCACTTTCCTAAATAAGTTATGATGTTCTGATGGCTTCTGAAGGAAAACAAAAGACATTTAGGCTTTGACAACTATTTTATGCTTTAAAGCTAACAAAAGAAGACCTAGAGTATTCTGCAATCCTTGTTTTATTTTATTTTTACTATAAATTCCTTACCACTTTCCTTACTTTTTCTTAAGTTCTACATTAGGTCCTAAAGAACTGTAGCACATTTACTTTTGACAGCAATTTCAGTCTTAGATTTTATTGTTGCTATTTGTTATGCTCTCTGCAGTTTCCATATCTCAAACACAACCTGAAAATGGGAAGAAGTTGGCATTTAAGGGGACAACAACTACCTCAAAGAAAAGAGCCAGAACTGAGCCACATGGGATGACAATTTAAGCCATTCTTGGGGTCGCCAGGTACCTTGAGGAACTTCTTGCTCTCAGTACTAGGGGAATCAATCATATTGAATGCCTTGATATAAATCCCCCAGGGATTGCCTGAGCCAGCTCAGTTTCTGAGTCACTAATGAGTCATAATGCTTTGTCAAAAAATTGCTCCCCAGCACTTCAGGTTCAAGTAGAGGGAATTCTGAACTCACACCGGTGCTCCATAGGAGGCCTCTAACAAAGCAAGGCAAGGTCTGCAGGCAGACACAGTACCTTTTATTCTACCACCTGGTGTGGCTGGAGAAATTAGACAGGCTTTCAGGCACACAGACCCTTTTTTAGGTCTGAAAGAACTTTAAAAACTAGATACTAGTAGAGACCAATGACTCAGAGTTTAGTTAGATATGTATCAATTAGATCAACTTTGAAAGAAAAGATAGTTGGTGACTGTGGAGCAGAGGAGATGTAATTAGGGGAAGGCAGAAGAGAGGCAGAGAGATGGTGAGGTTCTTTCAGCCTACAGAAAAGAGGAAGAAAACTGTCCCGTGGAACATGGCAAAGAGAGGCAAAGGGATAGAGAATTTACTCTGCCTTAAAATCAGTATCATTCTATAGAGCCCATGATTATTATGATATATAAATTTTAGTTCTCAGCATCTCTTAAATATATTTTTTAGGTTTCTTTTCTTTTTTTCTCCCCAACTATAATTGTGCTATAAAAGTGATACCATCTCAGCTTTACTGCTTACTCACTACTACCTTCCTCATGGACCTGCCACTTTTGACACCTATAGCAAAATTGCATTGCAGCAAAGCAAGGAAGTAAAGACAATAACATAATAACTGAAAAAAATAATTACTTTTAATTGATAAAGGAAAGAAAGGAAGGTTGATAAGCCGCATGTGATTTCCATTTGTCACATATTGACACAAAATATCATATATTTTTCTATTTTTTTGTAACTTGTATTTTTTTGTTACTTGGTCTGGATTACAGGATGGAAGACGTTGTGTCAATATTGCCTGTACATAGATGGGACAGCAGAGCCTCCCTCTTGTAAGTGCATGTATGTGCATATTATATCTGTATGTCTCTCTGCATCTGCCTTTTCTGGATTACTTTTCAGCAAAGCTACTCTTATTTCTGTTCCAACACAGCAAACCTTAGTTTTAGTCAGTATCTATCATGTTCATGACATCCCAGATTTCTTATTAGTTGTAGATCTGCACAATTAGCCAAAACAATTTCTATTTCTTCTCAATACCAATACATTTAAATTATAATGAAAAACAAACATTTTGATCCTGAACATTAACGAGCACTATTGTATGAGTAGCAAGTGATAAATTTATTCCTGTCACTAAAATACTTCTAATAAACACAGCGCAGATAAAACCACAAATGTTTTAGATCTCAGTTAGCTAAGTGGTCTTTAGTTCCTTGTGGAAGCAGAAGACATTTATTCAACAAAGAGCTTAGGATAAAGACAAAATAAATAGCTCCAGGGCATAAACACAGGGTCAGTGCTTTCACACATCCTGAATGATTTGACAGTGTTTATTTCTCTTTCTAAACAGTAGATGCATTCCTGTATTAATGGTGACTTCAAACACTTGCACAAACATACGTACATACCCACACACATTCAAATTCACACATGCATATTCACACATGTACATGTGTGCAAGTGTTAATGTGTGGGGAGATGTTTAGCCAAGTTAGAAGCCTGCTCGTTCTTTTTCTTTCTCTTTCGTTCTTTTTCTTTTTTTTCTTTCTTTTTCTTTTTCTCTTTCTTTTCTTTCTTTTCTTTTTCTTTCTTTCTCTCTCTCTTCCTCCCTCCCTCCTTCCTTCCTTCCTTTCTTTTATTTCCTTTCTCTTTCTCTCCCCACACACTTTCTCTTTCCTGCCTTTCTTCTCTTCCTTTCTTGTTTCTCGCTAGAAAGGAAATAGCAATAGGAATTTGAGTGCCATAACTTTCTAGTGATTCATTTCACTTGGTTTTAGACACCCAAGCTCCCTCCAGATGAAGTGCCATGTGGATCTACCATCTCTTGATCTCCCATTACCTCTGAAAGAAATACAGAATCTCTGAAAGAATATGTATGAATCTCTGCTCACAGCAGGAAACAGATAAATATCAGTACCTACTCCAAGGTGTCTGGAGAGCTATAGAGAACCCAATGTGGACACCAGCATCCAGTCAGCTGGGTGACTGCAGATTCTATTATCTGGCTTGACTAAAGCCTGGGTAAGTTTGCTGAAACAAAGATTTCTAGTGTAATTTGAGATGCCCTGGAGAATCCAAGATATCCATGGAGGATCAACAGATAAGACTCACGGAAAACCCATGTTCTTCCAGAGCAAAATGGGGAAATCAAGTAAGAGATACTACAGCATTTCATGCTGATATTAGGTGATTATTTCTAGGAAACTGAACTGAATGACTGATCCCTGTGGACTGTACAAGGAGTTTAGATTACAAATAATCCCCCAAGTGTAGCTGTATTAAACTGAATCCATCTTTGGTTGATGGCCTAACAGTGCACACAACAGTGACTTCAGCTGCCTAAACATGAGCACCTGAGCTATATGAGAGTCTCTAAATCATCTGTTAGATCTGATCTTATAGGCTGAACACAAGACATCAGGGACACGACAAGGAATCAAGAGTGTCTAATGGAGACCAGGCACAAAACTTAAATAAAGGGATATCTAAGTGCAGGAAACTCAACCCATCCTCCAATTTTTATTAAAATAAGAGCAGATTTGGTTATTCTTATTTTTAGTTATGGACAAAATTAACACATTTAAGGTCTGACTTTGTAAAAAAGAACTCCTAAACTACAGAGGCCATATATTTAAACTAATAATATTGCTAGTGCACCTAAAGTAGTTGTTACAGTTTTGTAAACAATGTATGTACCTTATAATGCCCCATAAAAGTAGCTTATAACATCAGGGTTTATCAGAAATTCTAAATATCTATAGACTGAAATATTTTTATATAATTAGGCGTGTATTTTATATAGGATAAAGTGGTTTCAATGGAAAACCTTGCACTTACTTAAACACATTTCTTTCTGAAGATTCCAAGTCATTGTACAGCTGTGAATACATCTAAGCTAATAGAATTTCTGTAGCATCATGTTACAGATTCTGGTTTTTAAAAGATACATCATACCAAAATGAAATGTTCTGTAGTGTATGAATGATGTGCTATGAAAAATACACTTGCATATCTCATGCATGAATGCTACAATATAATACATTTCCTGATCACAGAAAATTCATTGATTGATATAGTTTATTCTGTATTAGCTGAACTTGTTCTCTAAAGAGTTTACTTCACTATAGATTCAGATCCCGAGACAAAAAATTTTGGTAAGCTCTCCTGAACTCTAGTCTCTGAGCTAATTCAAATTGTGACTCTGGAGAAAACAGTATCTTCCACTTTTTGTTAATCTCTAGTCTCTCAACCATCCAAGTTTTCTTGTCTTTTTTTGACAAGATGAAAAAGTTCAGAAAATTCTCCTTCTTTCTTCCTTAAAAATCCATATTCATGATCTCTTCACTGATGTTGATATCTTAACCATTGATAGTATCTGCTTTCTGTGTTTCCTTATCAAAGAGAAAGTACTGATTCTGGGAAAACTGCTATTATTTAAGTAGGTTCATTGACATCTCTCCTATTAAGTGAGGGAAAGAAAAGGCAAAACAAACAAAAACACAAACAAACAAAATAAACAAAACAAACAAAAACAACCTCCTCCCCCGCATAAAAACAAACAAACAATGTCAACACTCTACCACAGTCTCAGCACCAAACTCAGGTCACTTCCTATGGGATTTAGGTACCATAGGCACCCAATACTATTTACAGGACTAAAAGAGATTATTCAGGATACTTCTTTTGCAATGTTTGCAGACTTTGGTAATCCATACATTTAGTTGTGCCATCATTTTTCCAGCTCTGAACATATCTACCTCCCTGATCATAATTCTAAGTGTGCCACCCCAACAGTTGGTAGAATCAAGTGCCAAGTTATTCATTGCATCCTCAGAGCATCTCTCACATCCAGTCAAGGTGAAAACACAATAGGGACGATATTGCCTGCAGGGATAACAGCACAGTATTAGTGCCTGGCTCCATGAAGTAGACAACCTGGACCTCCTCAGGCAGGAAGCACTGTTGAAGCTATTGGTGTTAATACCACACCACTGAATGAACTGAAAATATGCAGCTTGGATTAAAGGGCTCTTTTCATTCCAGCCATTAATACTAAATCACTTCTCCTTTTATGACCATCATGTTTCAGAGCAGGTAACTTCTGCTGCAATGATAGAACAGTGTTCTAAAAAATGTATGAGCAAAGAAGGAAAATTCAAAAGCACTGAGCCTTTGCAATGGAACTCACTTTTCTATAAGAGATAAATAAACCACAGATATCTCACTGTCAGAGTATGTGAAAAAATTCATTCTTTCCATTTACTCTCTCTTCACACAAAGTCCCATACATATGATACTTTATTAATGAATTAAAGTCTTTCTCCTACTTATTTTTAAATAGCGATACTGACACTCCTGTACATCCAGTTATCCATGCCTTGAGATATGACAAAAATTTCAGATTTTCTAAAACCATTGCTAAGAAAATACTGCTTTTAAACATATAGTTTTCTTAAGATATCATTGCCCAGAGAAGTGGTTGACATTCCATCATGTGGTCAAGGATAATTGGAAGTGCTCAAGGCCAGGTTGGATGGAGCTTTGAGCTCATCTAGTAGAAGGTGTCCCTGCCCTTGAGAAGAGGGCTGGAATCAGATGATCTCTAAGGCCACTTCCAACCCAAACCATTCCATGACTTTATGATTCTACTATTTGTTTTTAAATGCTGTAAATCTCTATAAATGAACATTATCTTTTATCATTTAAGGAGAAAATTAACAGTGCTAAAATATAACAGAAAGGTGTACTTTATTTTAAAGCTCTAACAGAAACTGGCATCCCTCTCAAACACAAACAGAAAAATAAATCTGCCTTTTCAGACTGTTTTTCTTTGAATTGGATTCTTTATTTTAAAAATCCTTATAATTTCTATTACTTTGTGACATAGCAACATAAATGACCCTTTCAAAGTGCAAGATGATGTATTGGCTCAGAAAAAGTCCATCTGCAACATTCTAAAGTTTCAATTTTTCTTTTCCATATCCACAATTTTCTATGCATCTTTAGTTAAGCGTTGTTGCAATCATCACCAGGATTTGCTTATCACGTCTCCGCCTTTCGTACTTCCACCTCTGGGAAAGAGGTTGGATTTGGGAAGGTTTGGAATAACCCCAGCAGGTGGAGATAAAGAGTAGCGACAGCTTCGGACGGCGCAGCCTGGTTTTCATCATCTGGGAGTTTGTGTGGTTGAAGCGACAGCTCCTGACAGAGAGGGATGACGGATTCCGTGCTGCAACCACTGCCACCCTTGGGCTGCAGCCCCAGCAGACTGCCTGGTGCCTCTGTGCTGGCAGCGCTCTGCTCGCCCCGGGACACCAGCGCAGAGCCAGCTCCGCTCATTTCTGCCTCGACCTGAAGGGCTTGAAGCCACTAACCATGCAGGAAAATACAGCCTGGCTGTATTAGTAATGCAGCTTGCTAAAAATTCCCGATGCCACCAGTGTCTGTTTAGCATTTATTTGCTCTTGCTGGCTGACCATGACTGCCTGGTTGCACAGACAAGGTGCAGCAATTTCCTGAAGGCAGGAGCGATTTGAATGAGAGGGAATAGGAATCTTATCTAGGAACAGGTAAAGTAAGAACAGACAGGATTTTTAGCTTAAATTTGCAGCTTGGAGTAATTCAGACAGAAGTAGAAATCTCTTTGTTCTTTTCCTTGCTGCTCACAGTAATTCATTGTGGAAGCAGCCTAAGTGAACAATTAACTCTCACAAGTATTGAGTCAGGACAGTCAACAGATTGTGTAACAAAAGACATCTCCTCAATTATGATAACTATACATTGTGTAATAACCTCATTTCTTGACTGCAAGAACACCATCATGAAAATATTACACCACAGCAAAACCATAGGTCCTGAGATCTGACACATTTGTTATTGATATCTTTTCCTAAAATCACTTTCTGGGTTGTGAGCACAACCTGGAGTCTTGCATAATGGATTCTTGAACACACATTATCTATAGCTGCAGCATTACTAACAGTGCATGTGTCTTGCTTCTATTTCCTAACAAACCTAAGCTGGGTATTACCCCCTTTTTCTTCACTAGGAGCAGGTAATCTGATGAGGCACACGTGAAGAAACTGGCAGGTGTTTTTGACTCTTTTAACAAGATGTGTACAAAAGATGTAGGTGTAATACTGTGGTGTTTGAAGTATGACTGCCCGTGGTTGAAAGGCATGGATCTCAAACATCAGTTTATTTTCAAATTGCAAACAGCCCTGTGTAGGAGGCTCCTAGTCCTGTTAGAGATCTCCCACGCTTTAGCAAAGACTCTGGACGCTGCCATTCCCTGGATCACACAATGACTATGGGCTTAGTTGTACAAAACAGCAGCTCCTGTACTGAGGACAGTATTTGAGAGGTGGCTGGAGCTGCATCATGCTAAAGGAGAACTGCCACTGTTATCAAGGAGGAGTAGAATCTGAGACATTCTTCCTTCTCACCAATCTGCTCCAAGGAGTGGATGTGGCATGGAAGGAAACACTTGAAGTTAAAAGGTCCTGTGTTCTTTTGAGTGAAAGGAGCACAGTCCAGCATATTCATCATACAATGCATCCAAGGGGGAAGGAAATTCACTTTGGGATGCTGTTACATTACAATAGTTTATTTTTAAAACTCCTCTTCTTTTTTTTTTTCTTAGCATGTAAATTAGTATCCAACTGTTTTACATGGAGAGTGGATGTTAAAAGTTGTTTGAGTTGTTCTTTACTCATTGTTACACGAATTTTAGCTTTTTTATCATATAGAAAAACCTAAATCCAATGAGAAAAAAAATAGTAATGATGGACATGCTCATGGAGAAAAGAAAATGTAAATTATAACTGTTTCTTTCTCAAATCTACCTATTCTCATCCATGATTTTGATTCAAGAATCAAAGATAGAGACCGGCTAAATAAAGTTATTCTGAGTGTCTTGCTGAGTTCAGTGAGGCCATGCAATTTTATGTTCCCAAGTTGTAGATGTTTTTCTTACATCAATTACCAAATATCTGGTTTTTATTTGATTTAGTATTTTTGGTTATTTCCATACAACGCGATAAAAAGATCCTGAGTCAACTGTCCCTCAAACGTCAAGTTGCATTAGAAAGATTTCAATCTGATGATAGCCTTAATTATAGAAGCTTGATAAGGATTTAGCCTTTTTTCCAAAGAGAAAACTGCAACTTTTTAATTGTCATTTTCCACCCTTGAACACTTTTCCTAAAGTGTTCAGAGAAAGCACTGAACTACATCACAGCAGTTACCCTTAAGTTCTTAAATTATCAGTCCTTTTCCTCTAATAGCACATTTTCAGTATTCTGTAAATCAGTAGGGTTTATAAAAGTAATTTTCTTTCCCAAAATATATGATTATCCTATGAGATCATTATTAGGGATAAATTTAGTTCCTGCTGTCTCAAGAGTTTCTTCTATTCCAAATATTTTAAATGAAGACAGACAAATTCCTGTCATTTTAATTTCTGTATATTTTATGCTTGTACAAGATATTTAAGCCCAACCTTTTCAAATATATGATTTAATTCTCTTTGGGCCTGTTTTTTTGTCCATTTTTTTTTCAAGTTAGGTACTGTATAACATCTGGGATATGATACATGATAATCAGTACTGAAATTTATCTTCAAAATACTAATAATTTTGTCATACAATTTTCAACAAACTCAAAGAGCTGATAATTTTCATAAAACTTTTTTTCTGATTTGAATGACAAAAAGATCTGTTTAATTTCTTCAATAGTATGAAATTCATATAGCCATCTACATACACACAACAAACCACAGATCACAACTAATGAAATAAAGCTCAAAATACATACGTGGTTTATTTAAAATGTTACAAAGCCCTATAAAGTCTTCAGATCCTGAAGTCTCTTTTTTAAGGGAGACTTAAGTTTCTCCCTTATAAGAATGCATTTTTGTGTGTGGTCTTTAGCACTGCAGGAGAGCAATGAAGGTTTGTATTGAGCCAGTGCTGTACCTTGAATTCAGTAGTCTAATGCTTTTTAAATAAAAAATAGTCAAGTACATATGTAGACAAGCTGATACTGTACACTTTGTTTATTCTACAAGTCTATCTGTGATCATAAACTCTTGGTAAATATTTGCTCTTTGGAGATTAGATTTAACATACTTGCATTTACTTGCAATTAAAATGTTGCTTTCCTGATGCCTGTTGCATGAGCTGCTGTATTTCATCACTGACATAACGTAATGTAAAGATAAGAGTTAAGTGGAAAGAAGTCTCTTGTGAATATAACCCTGGTCTACTTCTGAAATCAACGGTTTACGACAGACAGATTTGAATAATTTTTCTCTTCTTCAACCTTATTGCAGTTTGACTCTATCAGATCTCAAATCTGTATTTATTTTATTTATTTTTTATTTATTTTCTAGTGTATTCTTTTTTTTCCCACTTTACGAAAGGCATAATTTTGCAGCCTTTACCATTTTTGTTCAAGAACAGAGGCGCTTTTCTTCTTCCCTCATATGATTTATTGACTATTATGCACCCAACACTTTCAAATTGTTTCCAAAGGCAATAAAGTAGCAGGATAAATTCTAAGAAACAGAATTCACTTGTTGATTCTAAAAACAGAAAATTCAACGTTAATGCTGTATTTTTGCATGGTATTTAAGGTTTTTAAACTAAATGCAAAAAGGTCCTTTTATTTTGCCATACTGCATCAGTCCAAAGGGATTAGCTCAGTATATGAGAGATATTTATGGTGCAAGGAATAGAACAGCCTTTCAGTAGTTCCAAGCCTGTGATGGCAATACACTTTTGCATTTCCTTTCATAGCTTTGTTTATTAAGCTAAAACATGCCTAAAACAGACTGTGTTATTACAGACATCATGATTGTACAATGTATATATGAACCACGTTTTCAGCTGTTTGAAACCAGCTTAGTTCTGTTAATTGCAGTGCAGTTGCTCTGCTGCACACAGTATGGCAATGTAGCAGCCACACAACTGCAGGAAAACGCCTTCCTGCCACAATAGCCCATGGACACATGTAGTTATACCAGGCACTTCCAAAGAAACTGCTAATTCAAGAAACTTCCACTCCATAGAATAAGAAATAATTTTTGTCACAGCAAAAATAAGGATATATTTTAAAAATCCATTTCAGTAGCAATTTCACATCTAAAAATTTAGATAAGGAAACAAAGCTGTTATCACTTAATCTTATTTTCCCTTTCCATACACTTATGAATTCATGTTTTCTGCCTCACCATCTTCAACTTTTTCTTGCTTGCCTTCCGTTTTTCAGCATTATTCAATAGAAAAAAAGTATTTTCTCACTTCTAAAAAAAGTAGCGTACATCTTCATCTGAATTAATTTTTCATGCTTTTTCCTGCAAAAATTCAAACCCTCTTCCTCTGTGTCCATGATTTTGTTCTACTTCTGCCATAAAAATTGTATAATTTCTGTTACAACTTTATCATAGACAGTACATTTTATGGGAATCTAAATAAATTTTGTCTTTAATCAATTGTTTCTGAAATCATTCCTGAACCACTCTTCTGACACTTCATACATACTGGGTGCAATTAATTGGCATGAACAGAAGAATATTTCTGTGTTGTGCCATAAAGCAGTCATTGTTTTTCCTTTGTTATTTTAATATGAAAGAAATGTATTTATAATTAAGTACTATGCAAGTATATGGAAATTCTGCTCATGGTGCATGTTTTGAAATCATTGAGCTACCAGCAGGTAGCAAAACTAGCAGAGATTTAACAATGTATAAGTTTTTCTGTTCTCCATTGGACAATACAAGCACAATTTCAATTACAGAATTTTTACCTCCTATGAATCTGCTGAATTACATAAAAGACATAATTTTGTCTTCCTTAGTTTTGCCGGCTTATAACAATGAAATGCAAAAATGCATAAATTTTTATAACTGATGATTATCCTGGTTCATAACTTTTCTGTGAGGATCATCTTTCAGCCCTGCTACCCACTCCCACCGCACTAGAGTCAAACACCCAATGAAACTTGGAATAAGCAAAATTAAGATCATAGTAGAAAGGAGGTAATGAGCAGAGTAAAAGGCCTGATACAGAACATATTCCCTTGATGAAAAAGGTACTGTCCTCCAATTTGTATCATTATGCAGAATCTCTACTGGATAACAAGTAATTTGTCAATTCATAGTTCATTATCCAGAGGGAGGTTGAGCACTGGAACAGGCTCCCCAGGGAAGTGGTCACAGCACCAAACCTGACAGAGTTCAAGAAGCATTTGAACAACACCCTTGGGCAAATGGTGTGACTTTTGGGATTGTTCCTGTGCAGAGCAGGAGCTGAAGTCAGCGCTTCTTTCAGCTCAGAAGCTTCCATGATTCATGTCTTCAGCAAAGACATTCCTCCTTCGTTGAGCAATTTATGGACCAACTCTCACAGAATTAAGAAGTTCTCACACCTGGGAAAATAGGGTCTATGATCCAATGAGATGCATTAATATGCTGCAAACTGGTAGAAACCTAGGAAAATTATGTCTCTTCAAAAAGCAGCAAGCACTCAATATTTTCCTTCAATTTGAGACAATCCCCATTCTTTGGGGATTTTCTGCTGCTCATGTGTTCTCCTCTTAGCTTAATCAAGAAAGATATTTTCTTCCAAATTTGTTAATGTGTCACTTTAATTCCCATAATTCAAATGATAAAAAACCCAAGCAAACAACAAAAAAAACCCCTTGAATTTTAAGACAACAGTATTTTAAATGGGACCTAGGCTTTTTCAAAATATTTTTCCCAACAGAAATGAGCTGAAATTTTAAGCAGTTCTTATGACACACAGTTCAAGGTGTGTTTCCTTTTAGGTGGATATAAGTATACCTTTCCAACCTCAGTCTGTTTGCAGGTGAACTGCAAAGTCTTGAAATGGTCACTTATATCATTAGCAACCATCTTTCTCCTACTTCCAGCCCTACCACACAAGAGCAGCTAAAGCATTAATTTTCCTAAACTACCTCTGTATTTTATGTGTATTTCTTGATCTGCCTGGCACTGTCTTTCATCTAATGCAGGATGAATCTCCTGACCTTTAGATCACTTTGCAAGGCCAAATATTTTTCTGTTGCATCGCACAAGGAGGTAATTAAATACTCTGCTAAAGATTTCATTATGAGTCTCACTGAACTCTCAGACTGTACTTAGCTCAATTATGTAAAATTACACATGTGATTTAATTAAGTTGTGGCATATTTGCACATATGGTGCATAATATTTCAAAAGTTTATCTCATAAACCATATTTTAAAATGTTGCTAATAGCTACTAATAGGTAAGCAAATGAAAGGAAAGGAAACCCATTTCTTACAAGCATTCAAAGCCTTTTCTTCATCCTTGCTCCTCCCCCTGCCTAAACATTGAACTTTGAAAAATGTAAGTCCTAGATGTACAGGGTGTCTTTATATTTTAATAAGCTGAATAAGATTTGTTCAAGCTTCCCTCCTATGTGCCATAAAATATTTTTTGGTTAATGAAAGAAAACTTTGAGGAGCACATTTGCGTTTAAAGAAAAGAAAAAAAAATATTTTTGATTAAAATTTGTCAAATTGCAATTGCCCAAGTGATATTTTATCTGATAGCAGCTCACCAGTTCCTTATAATTAACTACATTAAATAAATTGATTGCACCTTTCCTATTTCCCTTAATTAATATGTGCTAAGAATCATTGTAAGAAGAAGAAAAAGGAGGATGAACAGCACTGATGGTATCAATGTTACAGCCGCCTGTCACATCTGCCAAAAAAGTAGACTAAGTTTCTAAAAAATAGTGAGATACATTATAATGAAGACTTAGGGGAGAGAAAGAGACGAATACTGGCATTTTAAACTTCCATACCAGCCCTTGCAGAATTGATGACTGCAAGTGGGTGTAGCTGTCAACTACTATTCTCTGAATAACTCTATTATCTAGGGAAATCAGTGACTCCAGTGAGTTTATATTTTTACCCTCCTGAAACTAGTGTACATATACACTGTGTTAAAGAGCTATCAGATTGCTTTCCATATGGTGAACACATATAATCCACCACACCATCTACCTCTGGGTACAAATGGGGGAAATATATACCCTTTGGGGTAGTGCATTTCTTCTTGAATTTCACTAAAAATCACAGGCCAGCTCTCTTCCATGCCTGGGCATGCATAGCTCAACTTTTGGGTAAGAGAAATCTCCCTGGTCTCTGCAGAGGGAGTATCCCTGTGATCTGCCCACTTTCCTCCCCACTGCTCTGGAGGTGCCATAGCACAGTGCACCTTCCTGCACTGCCTGTCAGTCAGCTGGGTTTTGGGGAACATAAATAATTTCCATTTTTAGTTGGACAGCTGGTAGGCTGGGAAAGGAAAAAACTGCTGTGTTGTTATGCAGCTGTCAGAAATCAAACCATGATATTTAGGTTTTATAGCACAGAGTTTTCCACACAGAATGCCCAGCTTCACATCCATATACCAACACTCTCCGTAATGCCGAGAGCCACCATCCTCTCAGAAGCCATCTTCTCTGGCATTTGCAGCACAAAAAAGGCTTACTCAAGAATCTGTCATGATATCAATGATAGGAGACAAGGTGGGAGATAGAGTGGATTTAAGGGGTGCATAAAAAATTAATAGAATCGTGACAAAATCTTCTCAAGCCCCAGAAGTTTCACATTATATTGTGAACAATGTCACAAATCACCAGGTTATGCTGGCTATCTGTTAACAAAAGTTTTCTGTTTTACACATCTAACATTGATGTTTCCCTTTGTTCCTCTGTACAGTATTTCAGAAACATGCTTTAATACGTTATTTATTAAATGAATCACCTCTCTTGGTACAATAATTTATCTCCCCTGAAATCAACCATTTTCACTTCCATCGTCCTGTTCTCTGTCCTCCAGAAAAGTGATTCTTAATTTGGAGTGAAGTTATTATTTCTCTGTGTAGAAAATCAAAGGTCAGTTTTAAAATACTGCTAGATTTTAGTCTCCATCCCTCAGCCTGAGTACACCCCCTTGTACAAAAAACCACCTAGCTGGTTCAAGGCCCCCCTATTAATCTTTTGCACTCATATTTTTCTTCACTGTTATACTAAGTTTTCTGCCACTTATGGGGATGGGTATTTATTTTACTTGGATTAATTTTGATTGCAGCCTTCTTGACTGAATCTTAAGTATTTCCCATGCATTACTGAATCCCAGCCAAATCACGTTAACTCATTTCACATTCATTCAAGTAGCTATTGACTAAGTAAATATAATACTGCAGTGCATTAAAAACCTTTAGTAGTTTCCTTTCTGATTAGCGTAGCAGTTAAAAATTCAGACTATCATAGACATCTCTGTTCTTCTGAATTTAAAGGAACAGATTTAGATCCCATTATTTATCAAACATTTATAGATTTATTTCCTAAAAAAATTACAGTTTTGAAAAGTTTTATAGCTTTCAGTTTTTCAAATCATTCAAGGACTTCTCGTTTAATCTTTTATCTGTGGGCCAAATTCAGCTTTGTCAATAATAATGCTATGTAAAACTTTTGGTCTTAAAAGAATTCACATTCCAAATAGCACTTTCCATCAGTCTGAATCAATAATCAAAGATATTTGAAGAATTATCAGTACTTCAACAATGAATCAACTAAATTTTCTAAATGGCAATCTTTGAGAAGCATGACCTACTTGCAAGGGCCTCATTTAGTTCTCACTTGCTGTGGAGCTTTTGGACTGATCAGGTTTGCAAATCACATGGGTATAATCAGCCCAGATATGCAGATGTGCCTTCATTCTTTCTGGTCACAAGCAGTTTCTTGTTTCAAGCAGTGAAATGTTTGTATTTGCTTTCAGAAGAAGAAGAAAATATATTAAAGTACTGGATTGCTCTGTTAGGAGAGCAATCCAAACTAAAGCAATTATTTACATTTAGGAGAAAAACACTGAACTAATGGCTTAAGGTATAAATATGGTGACACAATAGGAAAAATAATTTCAGTTGGAAATTGTATTTTTGTCTTACTACAAAAGCTATACAGTCAAACAAAGGTTTGACTAAAGGACCACGGTTTCCCAGACAATTCTTCTAAAGAACAGGCTGGTAGACTTGGAAACAAGTTCTTTGACCTTTGGCTAGTAAGTGGTATATTGTATTTTGTTTGAGCCTTAAGTAATTTTCTGTACCAAGACAATTCTATGTATCTAATTACAGCATTAGTGTAAAAATTGTTCCAGCTGTCCAGAAGGTTTTGCTATTGGATGATATCATAACCAGGGTGCTATTAAATATCACAGCAGCTGGAGACTTGACTCCAGTCAAGCAAGAATCCTACAGAGATATCGAGTAGTGAAGGATTTCCTGTATATCTTTCAGTGAAAAAAATTAAGATTTTTTAAAGATGTCATAACATCAACATGGTTTCTAAAATAAATCTACATCACAAGTTGAAACTCTTTTAAAATGTGTATGAAGGTAAAATTTATTGATAACATTTCTTTTGAACTCTAAAACCTGTCACATATTAAATCAAAATCACGCAATAAATACACATACTACTAATTCATGTTTCCAAACATTGGTAGAAATAATGCGAAAAATATAGCATCAGTATATTTTTAAGAAGAGACGAAGTACTTCTCCAACTTCATCTGAAAGCCACTCTCTATTTTTATGAATGTAGAATGTATCCCTTCAATAAAATAATAACGTAATACACAAAGAAGGTTTTAATTTGCATTTAGAATCACATTGAGCAGCTTAAGGCCTTGCAGATTTTTCTGTGCATTTTATATTCAATCAAGGCAAAATATAGTCTAGCTGGACAAGAAAATATGCAAGTGGACATCAACTCTGATTTTCATCATCTTTTTTTATTATCTCATGAGACTTGGTGGATTTTTCAAATGTAAATGCTAATAACAATATTCTTTTTTAAAAAATAAAAACCTTTTAAAGAAATCAAGCTACTGCATATAAGCTTGCATGTTGCAGTGCTGTAGGAAGCCATAGTGCCAAGTAAAAACACATCTCCAAAGAACTAATGTAGTGGAAAAGGGGACTACTGATCCTTTCTAACTTAATTTTTACATCTTAACAAAGAGATTTAGACTGTCAGTATTTCTTTAAGATAATGGAAGACAGGTGGGCTCTTCTTTTGTATGTGAATTAGAGAATATATTAGACCTATTCACTAACATGAATTAGTGGATTATATAGTCCCCATATATTTATGCTGATAGATATTAATGTACAGTGTTAGATTCTTGGCTTTGCTTTCAGAATACCAACATTAAATTTTTCCAGGAAGTTTTACTTTTCTTATTCTATTCCCAGACTCCCATCCATAGATCTTTTCTCGACATCCACAGAGACAAACTTGGAGTAAAAATAGTTAGAGGCCAGAAAAATAAAGTTAAGGAGGGATGGGAAAGCTGATTTTGCCAAATTTAGACCCTATCAAAACCCCTAGGGTTCTGTATTGCAAAACAGACCTGGAAACTTCTGTGTACTGGTCTGTTCTGCTGTTTGCTACTTTATTTTTTTTTCTTTCTTTTCTTTTTTTTTCTTTCTTTTCTTTTTTTTTTTTTTAATACTCCTCTTACAACCCTAGAAACAGAGAAAGGACTGCTTTCACACAAGAAGCACTGCTTGCTAGAACAAGTCAACATTAAGAAGGAATACATATTCAAAGCCAGGAAAGGATGACAAGCAAAAATGGTCTTTTTCCTCGGCAAGCTCAAGAATTCTAGCTGGTCTTTTCTGTGCTCTGACAAATTTCAGTTCTTAGAAGCCTTTTACTCAAGAAGTGGCCAATGCTCTTCAGTCCAACTCTGAAATCAGGATAGAGAATGCACGTGTTCAGGAGTGGACATTACAAGCAGTCCTTTTTTAAACACCTTCATCTATTTCACAGAGGAAAGACTGATCAATGTTTTACAAGACTAAGCCTTTTTCGCTTTTTCTGGATGGCCTTTGGAGGAGCAATATGTCCAAGAACAATGCTATAAAATTATATTCTTTCTTTAAAAATACCACAGAATAGCACACTGTATTCTCTCATATCATGACCACTTTCCTTCCCTGAGATCTTAAATTCAGAAAAACAGGATTTAAAGCAGAGAGACTTTTGAAAACACTGGTTAGCCTGGACATCCCAGGAAACAAAACATATGTGTGGAACAAATTTTTAAGTTCACTCTGGAATCCAGGATGACATGTAGTCATAGAGCTCCAGGTGAATCCTGATCAGAGTTATAAAAACAAACTTGTTCACTTTCTCTTCTGTGCTCCACCTAGAAATGATCTTTCCAATGTCCATCTGGAAACCCTGTGTTGGCACACGCCTCCCTTGAAACCAAGCTTGGGTCTTTGCAAGGAGACTGATTCATGCATGAATCCACAGTTGTTAAGAATTTCACCTACATTTTCTGTAGAAATTTTGACATTATAGGCTTTCTGCTGGTAATCAATTTCTTTAAGCAAGCTTAGTTGATCATTTAGAAGTTATGAAACAAATAGTTAAATTAAATCATCTTCAGTTACAGAAATCTTGCTGAGATCTGTCCTTTCCTCTTTTCTGACATACACTAGGCTGGAACTTTACTGAACCAATTCCAGCCTGTGCTGTACACCTAATTTTTCATGAGGTAGCAGACATCTTTCTATTATTATTTTGTGAAGAGCATTCACCTATGACCTCAAACACAACTGCTCATCAGAATCCTGCTTCTGAGAGGAAACTGTGCTAACCCTACTTCTGAAAAAGAATTGCAACAACTTAAGATTTAACTTTCAGAAGTTCTACCATCATGATAGAAATAGAATAGAATTTGCCAAATAATCACAAGTTTTCCATATGTGATGGATGAGAATAGTTAAGCAGATGAATATGTAAATACAGATAGAAAAAAACCAGCCGCCTTCAACTCTGAGGAGGAACAACATGCCTCTCATTTCTGCCTTTCTGATTGTTCACATCCTTTACTAGAGCTAGGAAATGTCTGATCAAATTGGGATGTGAGAAAGGAGCTTTTGTGTACCTCACCAGCCATGGAGATTTGCCCTAAAAATGTGATTCACATAAGTTGATTTTAAAAACAATAATCATATTAGATTAATTATTTTGAAAAGGGTAATATCTTGAAAAGAATTGTTATTGGCTGGAGTTGAAAGGATTTCAACCTCACCTAGAGTCACCAAGTTAGTATGGCTGGCCAGTGCTCTTCATAAAAACTGGGAATCTGAATTCTTTTCTTTTATTTCTTTAGCTTAGTGGCCAGCGCACTTACTCGCACTGTGCCACTGAGGTTATCTTCAATTGTGCATGAGAGAATCTGAAGCAGAAACCAGAGTAAAAGCTCTAGCAATTAGGCAAGAGAGTATTTTTTCTCAAAACAGTGGATATAAAAGAATTATCTCATACAGGAACTGCAGGAATAAGCCTGCGTGTTAATTTCATGTCAAAAGATCACAGTTTTTGCAAGCTTTCTCCCATTGCATTAAAGAGTGAGAAGTTCTAGCTTATTAGGGAATTCAAGACTGATGTAACACATTACCCTGTCCTAGACCCAGCTCTCTCTCTTTAAATAAAAGCAATGTGAGGGAAGGATCCAGCTTAAATTTTTTGTTTTTCTTTTAACCATTTCTACCATGAAAATATGAAGGGTCCAGTATTTCTTTTGCTAGTTTGTGAAAATAATTAATTTCTTCTCTGGTAAAGAAAGCAAGAGAAATGAAGAATTCTTCTGTCTTTTTCACGTTAATATTATTGTAATATAATCCACCATGTCTGGCTATAAAAGTAGCTTGACCATTGTTAGCTCTCATTTCCTCACTAGAAGAATAATCATTTTCCTGTTTCAAGGTTTTTTGCTAGTTATTAATCACGCATTTCCATCTGTTCATACTAATACCTCTTCACTGGTTAATTATGATTGATTTGAAACAAACTCTGCAGAGAAAAAGAGGTATTGTTAAAGTTCAATTGTCTTATACACTGTTTCAAGTGCAGCCGTGAGCTGACATACACATAAATTGTTTTGATTATTTCCACTATGCTTATCTAAATTTGTCAAACTATTTGAGCAGGTGTGTTTGACTAACTCTTTGTACTTCCTTATTCTGGCTTCTATAGCAGTAGATATAAATCTATATCTATGTCCTTATATATGACATTACATAAGACGTTATATTTAACATTATATATAACATTTCTGAATGTGTTCACCACTAAATGTAATGTTCTTGGACACTGGGCACCTGTCAAATCTTGTGCCAAACTTATACCAACCGGGCCCACTGAGGATGAGGTTTTAAGTTCATTTTCCCAATCAGCAATGTAAAACGATTCCCTCCTCCCTAGATTCCCCTGCCCAGAAGCTCAGCCATTAGAGCACAGACTCTTCATCTGTACTCTACACTACAGATCAAGATACAGATGCCTACCACGACAGGATCCAAATATTTGTTGCTGGCCAGTGTGTGGAAGTTCTAACCATGAGGCAATACTGCTTTAGTGATGAGGTGCTCTCAGGCTTCCTCTATGATATAAGTATTTTGCACAGAATATGTATTCTGCTCACCCTTCCTGTTCCATGGACCCCACATACATCCCTGATCCCATTGTGACCAGTAGGTCACATCCTCCAACAACAAAAGGACCTGTCTTTCCTTAGCAGGCAAGGGAAGTATTTACTCTTGTAGTAGCAGCTACGAATTTAATTTCACATCTCCTTCATTCTAGCACAAAATAGCTTGCTGCTGTGGTTTGCTGTCTGTGTCTTAACTCTTCCTTGCTATAGCATTCAGTGTTTTCAATCTAATGCCTTTAATTGCCTGGTAAGACAACAGGGCCTCCAGCTCCAGTGGAGGGAATCTAAGGCAGGAGTCAAGGTGAGATGTTTGATTTTACAAAGGAAGACTGCAGCTGGAGAAAGAAATGATCTTTGGATTAAATGGGACATAATGATACTATAGAATATCCATACAAAAGTTCTTGTGTCCCATTTAGCTTTTCCCAAGGCCTGTCAATGACCCAGACCACAAAAGGAATTCTGAAAACTAAAATATTAACATCACAAAATGCAGTTAATTGAGGATGCCAGAAAATCTTTATCTGGATACTTTGGACTACGTCTGTGTGAAAAACAATTGCCTTTTTCACTCTCATTTAATTGTACTCCTACAACAGCTTAGTATTGACACAAGTTCCTTGATTACTCAAGATCATTTATCGGCTCACCACAGCTTCTATAATTTGTTCCTGAGTCCTGTGAAAAAGTGCACATTGTGTTTTGTGTAGATCTATTACACCAATTGTTATGTTTTTCTTCTTAACTTGAAGAAATATGTTACTCTTCAGAATGGCAATCAGAGGAGTAAGGTTGATATTTCATACACGTCAGAAAAGGGCTGATTCACCCTGTTTGTTCTCTGCTAGTTAAGTTATGTTCTATATACTAGAGTTGTTGAACCTGCTAAAGCCAGGCTACTTATCTCTTCATAGTAAACACAATAACAATTTTTTTTCTGATTTTTCCACTGGATTCTTCCCATATTTGTATTGGTTTTAAGATTTACTACTGGTTCAAGAGCTTTTGACTTCTATACAATAATTGCTATCTTTTCTCCAACAGAAAAATAAGAAAAACTAACCTTCTGTTATTGTCTTCTAGTTAATTTTGAATTTTTCTCTAAGTCTTTTGGCTACAGGAAGCTTTTGATATACAGAAGCAACACTTAGTGAATCCTATCTTTCCTGACATGCAATCAGATAAACCATTGATGGCCCCTTAACTCAGCACTCATGATTTACTCTCTCTATTTCACTCCTGCTAATTAGCATTAATGTACTAATGAGATGTTTCTGAAACAGAGTCTGTAATAAAGCACTGCCCCATTTCAGTGGCTTGATTCCATATTATGACTGCAAACATAATCTTGGTGTTGTCACCAAATAGTTGACCAAGTTAACTGGAGTTGGGGTAATTAATGGCATGTGTGCAATAATGGATCATCATCAACATCTAAGCATAGTGATGCAAAGGTGCTGCAAAAGCTGTGAAAGAGGCATTAGAAAAAAATCTAAAGGGCATCTATTTTTTTATGATAACCAAACTGTCCCTAGAACAGGCCTTGTACAAACACCCACAAAGGGGCGGGCCCCATGTAACACTTCTCATTTTCTACTTAAGGACATAAATCCTATTGCCTCAGTCTTTGGGGACAATCTTAAAACAAAATGCTTTGTTAATCAGGATATATAATGAGAGGAGTGCATTCATCCTAAGTGTTGCAATTTTGAAGCACAAGTCTCTGTGAAGGCAACAGTATTCTTGTAGATGTAGTTTAACAGAAACAATTTTCAGTTAGTTTAGAAAATTGGTGTTTAACTAAGACTTAAAATACAAACTATCTCAGACCTGGAAAAAAATGCAAAGCAGAAATTAAAGCATATTTGGATGAGTCTTAGTGTTTAGATAAAAGACCTGTCCTTTGATAATATTCTGCAGTATTTTTGAAAATATCGTGTCCATCCTCACCAAAAAAATTTGAACCTTAAATAAATGCAATTTATCTGAAAATTTTGTTTTCAACTGACAGTTTTGAAGGTAATCATATAGTAGACATAGGTCCTTGGGCTTTTTCCTTCTCTGTTTCCTCAGCCAGATGATTCCCAAATTGCTGATCATCATCCATTAAAACAGGAATGATCAGCAAATGCAGTTCTTTCATCACAGTTAATATAAACTCTCTCAAATCCAGCTTTCTTTTTTAGATTCCCCCAAGTTTTTTCCAATTGATTAACTGCACCCAGTTAATAAGAAAAAAAGTAATTTTATCTAACAGGCCACAAAACTTCCCCACAGCTTCCTGTAATAATTAACCAAATCTGCTATATTAAATATTTCCATAGTAAGAATTCACAATATGTTTGTGATATGGCATAGCTTCAGAAGTTTAGTGGGTTGCTGAATTATTTACTGACACTGGAGGTTTAACTTCTGTGTCCATTACAGAGTTAGCATTTGAGGAGAGCACTTTCCAGACTACTTAGAGGGAAACTCTGTAGGAGAAACAAAGATCTGGATATGCATATGATATCTAGTATCATACAGTCTGTATCATAAACATTATCTGCTGGACAGTTGCAAAGCTTGGTATAATTATAAATTAATAGATAGACTAGTAGTAGCAGAAGTAAGCTAAGGATATTTGTCAAAGATCAGAACTAAGGTAGTGGTTTCCCACAGATCCTAAATTTTGAATGCTTTTTCTTTTAGTTACTGAAGGTTTCCCAACTTTTTCTGGTCAATGCTGACAAAAGTTTGGAATGGAGAGTGAAGTCTCAAGGAAGCTTCAATTTTTTTGGTACATTTGTTCTGTATTTTGGTTACGTGCATAGTCTCCACTTTTGGGTAATTGACTTAATCCTTTTGGTTTTGTTCTAGTGCCTCCTCTGACTCTCCCTGAACACCCCTGGAAAGCCAGTTGTCAGAAGGCAACCTATTCCCCCCAGGAAGCCTGATCTCTCTGCCACCAGGAGCACAACAGTGAACCACACAAAAATTGCAAACAGCTGGTTGTTAAGAGGATGCAATGCTAATTGCTGCCTGTCAGAAGAAATGGGTGTCTGGTTGGGTAAGTTATCTTTCAGCCTTTGTTTGAAATATATCTGTTAGATATCATTCTTCTCTGCTGGTGCAGTGGTTGCACAGGTCCTCCACAAAGATTAAGTCTCAGCAAAAAGACAGCAAGTTAAAAGCAGTGTCCTAATGCACACACTGTGCGCCACACAGCTCATTAGGATGTAAAATCAAGGTCAGGCACATGAGAAATATTTAATATGAAAACACTCTGTGTTGACACATAGACAACACATACATAGATATTATATACATATGTGTATATATTGCTATATTATATACATTTCTTCATAGGTGTGTCCAATAATTTTATTAGTTCAGATGAATAGAGTGGTTCTGAAGCAAGTGGTTGAAAATTATCCAAATTGGTTAATTTCAATGAGATCTCCTATCAGCGAGAGCAATCTGAATTCCTTGAAGATAAAACTAAAGGAGAAGGTATGTTCCACAAATCACACCTAATCACACCTAAAGGAAATTCAGTTCACAAGTGCAGATTAAAACAGGTTTGAAATCAGTATTCATGAAACCCATGGTCAGGACATGGATCCTTTGCACCCTCTATTTCACTATAGAGATCTTTTCAATAAGGCCACTTTAGAGGCAAAAGTAAACATCCAGTGACTCAGTCAGAAACATATTTTTGAACTAGAATCACAGAATGGTTTGGGTTGGAAAGGACTTTTAAACACCATTTTTCAAGCCCCCTGCAATGAGCAGAGGCATCTTCAACAAGATTGCTCAAAGCCCTGTCCAACCTGATGTTGAATGTTTCCAAGGAGGGAGCCTCTAGCAGCTCTCTGGACTACCTGTTCCAATGTTTCACTACCCTCATTAATAAAAAAATTTCCTTCTTTTATCTAGTCTGATTCTACCGTCTTTTATTTGTAAACCAGTACAACTTATCCTATCACTACAGACCGTGCTAAAAAGTCTGTCCTCATTTCTTATAAGTCCCCCTTAGGTACTTTAGGCTGTTTTAATGTCCCTCCAGAACCCACCCTTCTCGAGGCTGGACAGCCTCTATCTTTCCTCATAGGAGAGGGGCTCCCACTCTGATCATCTCATGGTCCTCCTCCAGACCTGCTCCTAAAGGTCTATGTCTTAGACTGAGGACTCCAGAGCTGGATGCAGTACTCCAGTAACTAAGCAGAGGGAAGAAGGAGGGGAGCATCACCTCCCTCAGCCTGATGGCCACACTTCTTTTGGTACATTCTGCATACATTCAGTTGGTGCATTCTGTTGGTTTTCTGAGGTGCAAATGTACATTGCCAGCCCAAGTCCAGTTTTTCATCTACAAGTTCTTCTCTGCAGGGCTGCTCTCAGTTGCTTTATCCCACAGCTTATACTCGCACTGGAGGTTGCTTGACCCGTGTCCAGGGCCTTGCACTTGGCCTTGTCGAACCTCAGGTACACATGTGCCCACTTCTTGGTCATGCCCAGGTCCCTCTGGATGGCATTGCATCCCTCCAGTGAGTTAGCCACACCATTCAGCTTGGTGTCTGCAAACTTGCTGAGGGCACACTCGATCCCACTGTCTGTGTCATTGATGAACATAGTAAACACTAATGGTCCCAACACAACCCCTCAAAGGACACCACTCATCATTTTTGTTCACCTGAACATTGAGCCATTAACAACCAATCCCTGAATGTGACCAGGTACAACATCCTCTCAATATTTTTTCCTCATAGCCCCTTTCTATTCTTATAATAAAAGTTAAAGTATGGTTGTTTGTGTCTGTAGACAGTTAAGCAACCCACCATATACACAAAAAAGAATAAATGTTGGTCTCTGTATACAGTGTATGTGAATAACTTAAAGCTCATTTCTTTCTTAATCAGTCTTTATCTATAATTATATAAACAAAAATGCTGATGATCCAATTACTTCAGTATATGCTTCAATTTATACTGTTCTGCTGAGCCTGTCATTAACAGCTCATTACAGCAACTTTTATATCAAATTCTTGGTAGATCTGGAAAGGGAGTTCACATCAGCAAACATTACTCATGCAAGTGAGAGCTGCAGAGTAAACCAGGGAGGAAATTCAGCAGTTGCATCTTTCAGTTTTCACACCACCAACAACTAGCTATACACAATTGCCTTATTTTGACATGCTGCATTTAATAATACCCTATTTCACAGGAGGTTCACATGCCCCTTCACAACCACTATGACATAACAACTCCACATGTTTTAATCAGGCCATATGTTGTTTAAACACGCATAGAAAGAAGGTATATTACAATGTATTCCTGGGAGGCTGACAAGCACTTCTGGACTTGAAAGGGATGTGTCTGCAAGACAACAGGCAAGTATTTATGCCTTCAAAGTTATAGCACATTTAAGGCAAAAACCAATCTGTTAAGAGGAACAATCTTTAGACAGCAATCATACCAGCAACAAGATCTCTAAGACTTCCATAACTTCAACTCGTTCAGAAAAGCACAGACTTTAATCGATTTTATCAGGAAGAAAAGAAAAACAACAGCTTCCTTTTCTGGTTGGTTACATCAGCTGCCTAGATTTACTGAGACAGTAACACAGTCATAGCAGGCAAAGCAGAGAAGACATGATGGAGGGAGTAGAGCTGTAGGTTGTCTCTGTCCGAAACCAAGTTCTTCCTGAAAATCTGTGTCCTTCAGGATCACTCTATCATCCAAAAAGCATTATGTATGCCTTTCTGTGTGCAAGCAAAGGATTAGAAAAGGCAGAAAAAGATTAGAGGCAGGCTACCTTTCTATATATTTAAGCCCATCATTGGCTTTAGGAGGAAACAACCCCACACTATTTTGGATAATGTTTTTGTGTTTTACAAAAGTGGATGAGGGAGGGGTGAAAACTTGGAGTCTACCTGTCTGAACTCTAGGAGAGGCCAGAGAAGGGGGATAGAAAGGTCAGAGGAACGCTGGGGACCTTGAATTCATTACTCTGGCTTCTAACTTGTGTACGTTTTGTGGTGTACGTCAAGAGGATGAGATTGACATTTGTTTCTTTTATCAGCAGGGTTGCCCTGTGGCCTCCCCTGAAATGAAGAAATATAATCTCCATGGAGCAAAATGAAAGCCAGCGAACTTCCTGCCAAGTACCAGACAAGGAGAAATGGTTTCTGGCCCTTCCTCTTTGGGACATGCGCCAGGTGAAACATTTTAGGATTTCTCCACCATTTATATAAACACATCTCTCTTGTTTTCTTAATCATAGGAGGCTGGGAGTGTGGGCTTTTTTCTGTACTTTTGTGTTTCTCTCTGGTTAGGAAAATAAATTGCCATTGCTTTACATACCTTGGTTGTTCAGCTTTAGGATTTGTCTTCAGAGAGCATGGTAATAATCATAGTGTTTTCTCACCAGTATTGTATTGCACGAGTGCAGCCAAATTTTACGGTTGCAGAAAGCATTAACAGGCCAGGCCAAGAGGCATTTTTAACTTTGATTTAATATGAAACTTTACATTGCATCCCCAGCTCTTTGCATCATTACTATAATTATTTGACATGTTTTATTTTTTGCACTGACTGCAGAAAGGTACTCTCCATGGCCCCCAACTCAGATCCAGGGAGGCCAGTCAATCAACAACATGTTTGTGCAAGATGCAGTATTATTAACCGCATTTCATAAATCTTAGCCACGCAGACCCACTCTAAATTTCTCGTTGGTTCTTGCTAGTATTTTCCTATATTTTTTATCCCCACTAGTTTGCAAAGTATTTCCTTTTTAAAACTCGGTCAATTATTTATAGAAGAATACAAAGGGCACAACATTTAACATATCGAACAAGGACAGATTCCCCGCTTAGAGCAACTTTGAACATCAGGGCTCAGTCATGCTGTGTAGCCACAACTGAGATTATCATGCTTTGACAAGATAAAATTGATCTGGAGCTTCAAGGCACAGAAAAGGACAACATCCTACTCTACTTTACTTTTGGAAATTCCAGACTCTTTCTTCACTGCGGCTAACCTATTCTTTGTAGGATAAGGAAAACAGTTTATTCTTCTCCTCATCCTGTCCCAGAAAAATCCTTCACTAATCCTATTGGAACAGTTTTTCTCTATGATAGAAACTACAAGGTGAAATTTTTTAAATGGCAACCATAATAAAGAGCAGTCACCACCCAACTTAGACACATGTGAAGGCCACAGCTCCTCTTCCTGCACGACTCCTAGGAAAGTACAAGGAACTGAAAGTTAAGAAAAACCTGTTAAACCATCATAAATACAGCAACACCATCTCTGTGTCTTTAGCGCAGTACAGGATACTTCCTAATTTAACTTTCATGCCATTTAGAACAGTGAGTCACAAAGGCATCATAACAAGAACAAAGAAAAGGCGAAGCTGGAACTGAGGAGGAAGACTGGTAGAGGGTGAGGTTTACCCTCCAGTGGCTCTGACACATGTAAAGCTCTGGCTTGGAAGAAAGCTAGAATTCTCAGGTAGTAAATAGAAATGTCATGGTAAAAGAAGGCTGCGGAGAGGGTTCCAGATATACCAGTAATGAGTCTTTAACAAGAAGACCTTTGCAAGTTAGGCCTTACCACAGATTAATCTGAGAAGATTTTTGAGGAAAATATATTAATTACGCATATAGGTATGTAGAAAAGAGCTTGGTTTCTAAAGAAAACGTAGCAGCATATTTCTGACTACAACATGATGCAAATACCACACTGCGTCTCTAGAGGATACGTTCAGTCAATGCCCAACATGGCACTAAGAGAATCTAATTTATTATTGTTGCTATTTCTATTACAGTAATTCCACTGGGAATTTAAAAAGCCCTGCAATTTAAAGGGGTTTTTCTGCTCTTCTCTTGTTAAAGATTAGTGCAAGTCATAGCTCCAGCGAAACCATCTGGGATTTCAGACATAACAACTTGTCAGTCCCTCTGCATGAGAAACCGAAGTTCTGATACAAATAGGGGCTTGTCTCCATTTCCTATCTGGATAACTTTATCATTATTCATGAATTCTGAGCATTAATTTTTTATTTGCTTATTATGATGCCTGGTATCTAACATGAGGCAAAGGACTATTTTACAGAACATTGGAAAGCAGTGCAAAATTTAGAGGTTTTAAAGTCATGAGAATAAGTTATTATCTTTCCTTTGGTGGTTAAGTTGCTAAATAAAAACAGAACACCTCTCTTAAGTCAATAAAAATTTTAATTTACTAAGTTTTCTTGTAAAAAATAGATATTTCCCTTCATGGTGGGGGAGAGAATCTAGTCAGTTTAAAATGTTCAGTGATTTGTGAGAAGCTACAGAAGAGTAGAAATTCAAACTGTTTTTCCATAATTTTTTGCAGATGTTACATTTTCTAATTCAGCCTGAATTTTCAAAAAATTTAGTCTTGTCAAAATGTATTTTTGACTCACTATAGCTCCTAAAAGCCCAGGTAGCTCCATTCTGTACACCCTATGTAAGATTGAATAGTAATCTGGTCAATGTTTATTTTTTTAAATGATGGTGGAATTGAACATATCACATCAGAGAACTCCTCTCCATAGACTCCTAGCTTTGCAAATTATTCTGAAAGTGCTGAAGTCTAAATAAAAATGATCCAAAAAGGTTTTCTGCCTTTAATGGGAAATTCCTCAGTCATTAAACAGCACAGATAAATATTAAGCACTAGGAAAAAAAGTTGGGACCCATGATCCTCATAAACATTAAAATATGTTTTTGTTGAGCTCTGAATCCCTGGCTTTGTTGGTGCAGCTCAGGAAAATTTAAACTTCTTTCAAGATGACAAATAATGGGTGCACATGTTGTACAGCAGCACAGTTTTTTATATGGGCTTTGTAAAGTTTGCTGTTGACTGTATCTAAACCCAGACCAATTTCTCAATGATGGCATCTAATCTGTTTCAGCCACTGCTGGGATTCTTGGGGAGTAATCCAAATTTTTTCCTTTGTCTGCTGCAAGGTGCATTTTCATGCAAACCTATTCAGCTGCCACAGACATTTCTTATTTCCTTCCATAACCAGCAGCTTTTGATACAAAAAAACCCCACATAGAATAAAGGATTGCAGTTTCATTAGGGCTTCACTGACAATAATTGTGTAAGGCTCAGGCTGCAAGAATAGAATGAAGCCTGCCTTTGTAATATTATCGAGAGAAGCAATATAAACTTTATTCTTTGTTTGCTTGAGAATAAACAACTTTAAGAATAGTTAAGCATGTGGTGCCAAGCTTACTAATGTGAGTAATTTCCTCAATCTGTTATTTCTGTGATGCTCTAAGCACCTGAAAAATACTTCCTGTTTTTCTGCCAGCATTCTCTCTCTCTCTCTAAAGAATAATTGGATCTTTTCCATAACTGTCCTTTTTTTTTCACCAATGCCTGAAAAAATGTATTCTGTGATAGACCTGTCTTGGCAAATTTCCATAGTCAATAATTTACTATAAAAATTATTTGTGAAAATGCCCATTTATATTCATACTGGAAGAATGACAGTTTGAGCAGTTCTGCTGTCCATAACTGTGGTTTTATCTCAGTAGCAGAGATGTGGTCCCTGAAGTACGCTTCAAAATACTAAGGACTGCATAACTTCAGGTCAACTCCACTAAATACAAACAGTCTGTTTTGCTGCCATCAGTGTAAGTTCCATGTATCACCACTCTGCAGTGCTTTCATTTTCCAAGTTGTCTAAGATAAATCATTAAACTAGACTAATCCTGAAGAGATAAATATGTGCCTGATAATACAGCAGGGGTGAAAATCAAATGTCAGATTTTCCTGACAAAGAACAAATACAGAATATTTCACTCAAAGTTCCTTCTGTAGCAGTCAGAAACTACAAAGCAAATAAAATTATCCCCATATTCTAAATCAAACTCGAATTTTGGCAAATGGAAGAGGTAATCAAACCTTCTTCTAGTTCCTTCCTAGTATCTACTAACCCCCAGACACACACTCACTATTCAAATAACCTGGATCTCTTCATTAAAACTGCTGTGGTGGAGCCTGGCATTGTCAGGTGCCCTTGACCCATCAGCCTCTGGCCTTGAATGTGGACAGAACAACAGAGAGAATGGTGAACATCTCTGACACCTACTTTATATTTGCTTGACCTCCTCAAGACTTTGTTTATACGCTTTTCTTTCCTAGTGAGAAAATTAAAACTCTACACCATCAAGATGTCATTAATTCGTGGCAATAACTATACACCAGAGAAGACTCCTGGGTCTTTGTTTTTGCTGCCAATATGACGAACCATTTTTGTTGAAAACTGACATGTTCACATATTGTTCCATTTTATGGCATCAACTTTTGAGCTAATTGAAAAAGAAAGGAGTGAGTCCAATGCAGGTGCCTGGCTTGTTCATAAGGCAGAGACAAGAGAGAATACAGTGAAATATATAAAACTATAAACATTTGGCATTTGAGGTATCATAAAATTAACAGCATTCAGCAGTAGATTCCTCACTTCATCTTCACTCTCTCAAACAATTCTTGAGCAGACATGTTTTCAGAGAAAGAACTTGAGAAAGATTTAAAGGGGGAGATGGTGAAAGCCAGAGGGCTTTTTAATGTATTTAGAGGGATTATTCCATCACAAGTCATAAGCTGTGAATAACCAGAACCTCTGATATACCATAGCATGCATTAAGAATGTGGCTGTAAATGAAGATAAGATTCTATTATAGGAAAAATTGTCAATGGAGAGAGTAATTCATACAGCAGAGAAGTAGGAAGGGACACTGCTGGAGGAAGAGACTTGGTGACAAGAAAAATAAGAACTGACTACCTAACAAATAAGTAGACTTGTAAAAATATGTAAGTCAATCCATGGTGAAGTTGCAGGAAATTCAAGGACTGTTTTTAACAAAACAGTCTCTTTCTTTTCGGCCTGAGAGTTTTCCTGTTAGAGCCAGGTCAGTGAATACACTTTATCTTGGGAATCCATTAAGTGAAAGAGTAGAGGGCTTTCTGCCTGCCAAAGAAAGCCTAAACTATTTATTCTTGACAAGAGGGAGTAAGGAAATCTTATGGAACAAGGCATTTTTCAGCGATTTAAATTACTTTCTACGTGATTCTATGATTTACAGTTCTGCCACTGATCTATTGCATGACCTTAGGCAACTCACTTCACCTTTATGCCTCAGTTAACCTGTTATACTGACATAATAACACTGAGCTTTACTGGGCTTCAGGATGATGAAATATTTCTTTCCTAGAGCTAAATCCCCTCTGTGATGTGAAAAAAAACCCCTCACCAGTGATTAATCCAATCTATTGTTCAAACTGAGTAAATGTACTTACATGTTTGGAAAAAAAAATAATTTCAAACTTTAACGATCTGATTTTTTATTTGCAATCTTAAATAACAACTGGTGTGGAAAGGTTTGATTAAAAAGAATCATGAGGGTTTCCTAATGTGAGTCAAGGAGTGGATGTGCGGGGATCTCAGTGGTAGGGAACGTGCATATAACAATTTGGAGTCCCTTTGCATTCCCTGCAGCATGCCTCTGGCTGTAGGAGCCAGAATCTAGCCCTAAATTAATAATTAGCACTTTCAGTTTAAGCTCTTCAGGAAATGTCATGAGGAGAGACAGAAGCAGTAGAAAATGTTACTGGGCAGTGTAGAAAGATAAGTGCCAAGAGATTTATACCCTGCATTCTTGACAAGCCAGAACAGAATATCAGGATTTAAATAACCCACTGGCAAGACCTTTCACATCAATTTGACTGTGGTGGGAGGATAAACTCTACAGGGATGGCCTGTGTGTGTCTTCACAGGCAATAAGAAAGAGGTACCCACATCAGCATGCATGTGAGTACAGAATGGGCTAAAATCCCTGTATTTGCAAGTGGCTACAATCCCATATATCAGGTTTTGCTTTCCCTTAGTTATGTATGCATTTTGAATTTAGCAGAAGGAAGCAGGGCCCCAAAACTTTCTGATCAACATGAAAAAAATAGATGAAATTTAGCAATAAAAATATCACAAATTCTCTTTTTAGGCAGCTGGTAAAAAATCTCATTTTCCAGTACAATTTGGCAACGTATTTTTATTTTAAGATAATACTGCCAATGTTCACAATGACACACTATGCACACATATTTGATGAAGGCCCAAACAATTTTATACACATAATTAGTCCCAAGAATGACATTTTTATTTCAATTACACAAAACTAGCCATTTCCTCCTGCAGGCATATATTAAATTTGATTTTAAATTGACAACTAAAAATGAAAAAAAAATGTTTTGAGTAACATATTTTGTAAGTATCCTTCGAGTTATCCTAAACAAGTAGGCACTCATTTTTGCAGAGTTGCTATTTCACTCCTAAGTGTTGTAACATGCACTGAGTCAGCTGTAGAATATTTGATTTATTATTAACACATCTATTAAACTAAAAATACACCTTTTATAATTTATGTGTCAATAACACTATTAAAATGCATCATCTGGCTTACTCCTTGATTTCTCAAGTTCTATAAGGTAAGGGAAATTTTTTTAAATGAGTTTGTAACCTAGGTTTTTTGAACTCTGCATCAGAATAGGCAGTAGTTGACATAGAAATTATACAACACTGCAAGAAAAGCTGGAGTAGAATAAAAAAAGTATTCCACCCATGCCAGGCCAAGATTTAAATCTGATAGACCATAATTTCATACAATTGTGTGTGTGTGTTTGTATCTGTCAGTGTACATGTAATTAAAAATATATAATGTATTCGTGTGCAAAAATATATGTATACTGTGTATATGGTAGGTATACACAATTTTCATATATATAAAAGAAAATAACTGTAGATGACATAACATTTCCAAACACAATGTTTGGCTCAGATAAAACACGCTTGTGTTCTACAGGGACAAAACTGAACCCCTTTATAAAACCTGCCTATTTCATGTATCAAAGACCCCATCACAAGGGGTTGCAGTCATATTAGAGGAGCCTGTCTGTAGACGGTCAGAGATTTAGGTGGGCTTTAGCTGTTCAAACACCCTTCTGGGTCAGCAGAGGTTTGCAGCCAGGTCTAGGGATGTGTTACCAATCTTAGCAGCACTTCTACTGCAACACAGGTGTGCTGTCAGGGTGGCATGCACGTCCTGACAGGCTTCAGCCCTGAGCTGTCTCCTGAGCCATCATAGCAGCGTTGGTGGTATAGTGGTGAGCATAGCTGCCTTCCAAGCAGTTGACCCGGGTTCGATTCCCGGCCAACGCATCAATTATATTGCGGATTTCGCATTTGGCAAATCGCCAATGCACCCACTAGGAGTATTTACTTATTTCCTGCTGTGATACAGGATCAGGAGGAAGGCAAAACAGGCTCAAACTTTAAAGGGTACAAAGAAACACGCTATAACTAGAAACAATAAGAAAAAATAATAAAACTCAGAATAAAACTTTAAGAACGCTTCTCCTCCCCCCACAACTTCTTTTCTTTCACACTGACAATGTACAGAAACAAATCAGTCAGTTCACCATCTTTGAAAATAGTCTTTCACCAATTTACCCAGGAGAGGAGATTTCTCTACAAGAAACAGTTTTCTCGTGGCCTCAATGTCACAATGAATCAGCCGCCCGGGGGAATGGAAATTTGATCAATATGTAAAAATCCCTTCCTTGACTAACAGTCTTCCCACAACGGTTATCGAGGACCTGTCAACTTATGGGGCACACTTTAAGCATTATAACAGTTTAAACAAAAGCTCTCCTCATCTTGAAAACATCTCTTCCCTGGGGGGCAGCAGGGGTTTGCTTCTCTCCTCTCTATTCAAACTTATGGGATCACAGCTGTTTCAACATCTGCTTACACTAGCACAAATGCCTCTGCTCATATTTAGAGTTAGAACATTCATCCATTCCATAATATATCTCTATGTGTTATAGCGAAACAAGAGTCTCTTTTCCATAGCTTAAAAAAAAAGACATTTCAGTCCATGACTCTCCTCCTTCCCTCATTTGGGACTTTACTCTTCTTTTTGTTTGACCTTGGTGTTTTCATGGTTTCTGTGCGTATCTTCATCTTGGTCCCCTTCTTTCACTCAGGAGAGGGAACAAAGTGTCTGCAAGTCTCATTCTGGGCAGTGAAAGAGTTAATACCTTGCCCGAGCAGTGGATAGGCCTGTGACCTCTGCCAGGTGGCATTTTGGAGCTATTTACGATAAAGAGTCTTTCAAGGCCACGATGGGGCTGGGCTAGGGTTGTAAGGGCCCAGCCAGAAAGCGGTGGTGGTTGTTCTGGCTCCGTGGTTGTTCTGGCTCCATGGTTGTTTTCTGGGGTTTGCTACATTCAATTCCTGCCATGGGCTGATGCTCTTCCCTCCCCCCTGCCCGGCAGGCAGAGGGTGGGGGGCCCTTGGCCTTGCCAGAACGGGGCCCAGCTGTCTCTCCCCCAGGCCATGTGGGTGCCACAGCAGCGCAGGCCCAGCAGGCCCAGAGCCACTCTGGGGCAGCAGCAGGGCTGGGTTCTGCCGAGCCATGGGCTTCCTGGCCACACCAGGGTGGGGGAAACTAAGATCTTAGCAGCTATGCAGGCCTCCCCTCCCCCTTTCTATCGGGGCCCCCGGCTGAAAACAGGCCCTGCATCAGAGCCTGCCCCCGGCCCTAGCCCTGCCGGGCCTGCGGGCTGAGTGGAGGGGCCCAGGCCGGTGTTACCTGTAGTGAGGCTGGAAGGGAAAAAGAGCTTTCCCGGGGTTTTCTCGTCTTTACACGTGTGTTTCACAAAGACATATAAACCTTCCCATTCGCATAATAATGTGTCAATATTAAAAATCAGACACTGAATTGGTCTTTGCCAGGTCCAAAGGAGGCTGCCCATGTCTTGGCAGAGAACTATTCCAGGAAATTTATACAAACCACCACAGTACTGCAACACAGGTGTGCTCTCAGGGTGGGATGCAGGTCCTGACAAGGTTCAGCCCTGAGCTGACTACTGAGCCATCCTGGCCAAGTTAAGCAAATCAGAGCTGCCTTCTTGGCTGCAGTGCACCAGCTTCTGGGCTTTGGGATTACCCAAATTTCTGTGCACATGCATGCAGCATGTATGTGTAAATGAGCAAATGATGTGTGCAACTCTGGGTGCCCATGTCTTGGGTAGAGACGTAGAATACTGCCATCCCTCAGGTCATGCCTGCCTGGTCAGGAGAACTGCCAAAGCTGCACTGAAGGCTATGTGGGGTTTGAATCCTTCTGAGGCTGAAGCATCAAGAAGGGCTGAAAGCTACCTCAGGATATCAGGATTTACTTCTATTGTGGCCCCCAGCAGCATCTTTAGTGACTCGCTGGCAAGAGCAAGCAACAGAGTACCTTAAGGATTAGACAGCAGCTGAACGGCAGTTTTGAGAATCCGAGTGATGCCAGAATAAGAATTTCACTATTGGTCCTCAATTAGGTGCTAAAATAACTTCAGTTAGCTGGAAAATTTGAAACTGCTCCTCAGAAAAATATCTGGCTTTAATTGTGGCTGATGAGCAGCTTCAAAAATCTGTACAAACACTGTAAATGTAAGCAAGTACTGATCCCTTGCTGAGTTCCCGGATCTATTGTAAACAATCTGAGCTTTCATAAAAATACACAATTTTTCACTTATCCTATATTTTGTCTCACATTAGGTCACTTGCCAAAAAGCCTCTTGCCTGCAGTCAGTTTAATATGAAAAAGGAAACAGTCTTATTAGTTTAGTTTATTTATGATGACAAAAGGAAAAGCATGAAAACCTCAAGTTGTAAGTGGTAATTTATTCCTGATAAGTAGTAAATCAGCAGAATTTCACTGCCCACATGGGGACCTGCAGTTAAATAATTAATGATAAATAATGAGCCTCATAAATGTTCACAGTGTTTTTGAGCAACTATTTACACATGAGCTCATTCTACAAACTCTCCTGCTGCTTTAATCATGATAACCTGGTGTCCTTTCTGCATTACAGAAACATAAGATGATAACACCAACGATCTCTGTGGTTCAGTTTATATTGTTCATTGCCAGGTTACACTAATTATTCACTGCCTCTGAGGCAGTGCTGGGTTAATACATCAAACTGATGTATCTTTTGTCATGATAAACTTAGCTCACACTATATCATCATACATTCCACTGACGTAGCCTTTTTCTAAAAAAAAGTGCAGATTATTAAAAGAAATCAGCAAAGGAAGAAGACTGTAAATGTTTATGCTCTGGGTCACAAACTGATAGAAATTACTGGTATTAAAATAATAAAAGAAAAATTTAAAGTACTGTAAAAAAATAATTTCCGAAGTATCAAAGGGTCTGGACCCCTGTAGATTTGTGTGCATCCTCTTTCACCATCACTTTTCAATGCTGGGCATTAGAAGAGACAAAGTCAGCTCTAACATGGTAATTTTCACATGCCTGAACCTGGGAAACCCTCAAGTTCTTGAGAAAAAAAATTGCCCTACAATACCTTCAGTCCTCATTGACTCATATGCTGATAAAGCAGCCAGGATAATGCAAATGCACTTTTTTTGTCTTTCCCTAGGTTGTAATCTTTCCTTTTCTGCATTATCTAGCCACTACATCATGAATTTATTGGGAAGCAAGATCAGGAACTTCAGTAGTTCAAATCTGTTGTGCTGTTCACATTTTGGTTTGCTTCTGAAGCATCCAGCATGACTCCACAATGACCCAATTGCCCCTGCTTTTGGTCTTCCATCATCCCCAACACATGGTCCTTCTCTGTGTACAGAGCATTAAATTCAGCACTGAGTTGAAGTTCAGAGCCTTATTAAAATCTAGCTTTTTAGCTGGACTGTCCATGCTCAGACAGACTTGTGGAAAGCTTTTGAAGTAACCCCTGGTCATTAAAAATCAGGCTGCAGGGTGGTCTTGCAGGAGGTAATGCCGTTGGGTGTCTGACACAGCACACTGCCCACACGTGTAAGCTCAAGCTAGAAAATCACATGGCAACTCAGCTATCCTCTTCAAACTGATAACACACAAATTACAGGGGAGAAGACAACTTGGCCCAATATTTTTATTTTTTTTTTAGTTTGAGAGGAAAGGGATGCACATGCAGAGAAAATAGAGAATGATGATTTTTAACAAGTTAATGCATATTGATTCACAAAGTCATATTTTATAACAGGAAACAGAAAGGGAACAGAATGCATGGAGCAGTTGTCTGGGTTTGTCTAAATAAAAAAAGCCAAACCTCAAAAACCAACAACCCAGACTGTATCTGATGCATGAGACTCTGCCCAAGCAGGGGAGAATGGCTGTGTGAAATGAGCCAAAGCCATATTCTCCTGCTGGGGGATGAGCAGGGCAGCAGGGACACGCCAGAGCAGGGCACGGGGACAGCCCTGACACCCGCCCAGCTTCCAGTGCCAGGGCTCAGCTCCTGCAGCTCAGCTCCTGCAGCAGCAGCCGTGGTCTCCTGAAGGATGCACAGGGCAGAGGCCACCCATCCCAGCCCATGCAGGGACACCCTCAAGCGCCTGGGCAGGAGATGGGGGGATTGGTCCCCACAGTCTGCGCCAAGACCACCCTGGCACCAACAAGGCACAATGTGTTTGATTATGAGTGGAAAGACAATCTGTGCCCCAGCACCCACTCCCAGCCTCACTGGCCTTCTGCTGGAACATGGGAACAACATCCTCCTGTGGTGCTACCAGCCTGCCAGCCTCCTGCTCCTCAGGCACCCCTGCCCCTCAGCCCCCCCTGCTCCTCAGCCTCTCCTGCTCCTCAGCACTCTGCTCCTCAGGCATCCCTGCTCCCCTGCCCCCTGCTCCTCAGCCTCTCCTGCTCCTCAGCACTCTGCTCCTCAGGCATCCCTGCTCCCCTGCCCCCTGCTCCTCAGCCTCTCCTGCTCCTCAGCACTCTGCTCCTCAGGCATCCCTGCTCCCCTGCCCCCTGCTCCTCAGCCTCTCCTGCTCCTCAGCACTCTGCTCCTCAGGCATCCCTGCTCCCCTGCCCCCTGGCTCCTGGCTCCTTGGCCTCCTAGCTGCCCATGTGTCCTACAGCCCTGCCAGGGCTCACAGCTCCTTCTCTGCAAACGTTACCCTGAGACTGCTCTGTTCCACCACCCACTTGCCTTATCCAGTGTCCTCTCTCTGGGTTCCAGAAAGAGGTTTGATACTGTACTTGGCTGTATCTGTTGGCTTGCCTGCTCCCATTTTCCTTGCCATCTAACCAAATTGTCAATATCACAGTCAGTCATAATCTCTCCGAGCAGAGAGAAAGCATAACATCTTTTCTTGCTCTCTACTCCTGGGAATAATAAACATCCTTCAAAACCTCCTTGCATTGTTAGAATGGAGGCACAGGCACTCTGGGCATGTGTTTTTGCTATCGAAAGACAGATTCAATGTTAAACTGTTTTGCTTCTTGAGACTTGTTTGTTTTAAGAGCAACCTTTTTCTTTTTTTTCTTTTGGGTTTCATTGAATTTCATCCACCTGGGAAATAAGGGCTTGAACCCAAAATGAACTCAAAGCAAGGACTCTCCTTCCATGCATTTAAGACTCAGTAAATTTGTAATTTTTTCTGAGTCTTACTGGTTTTACAAATTCTGTAGGTAATTGTGTGAAAAAAATGGGGGGGAAAAGAGGTTTATTTTTAGACTGTTACTCCAAAAAGCCCAGTTTTTCCATCTCAGCTAGCATGTAGTGTGACTTGCCTTAGAGAAATAGAAAAATTAAAAGACAGGCATTCAAAATAAACCACATAACAAATAAGCTATGTAACTGTCACCTCACAACATTTGTTTCTTGACAATGCTGACTTTGCAAGAGAAATAATTTCTTCCTCTGGGACAGAGTTATTTTTTTTAAATATTACTGAATTCAAGTTGCACACCCTATCTCTGTAAAACAACACTTGGCGTCTGCAGTCCTGTGTTCAGAGGAGTTGCTTACAAAGTCAATGTGTCATAAGGCGATTTTTCACATTGATGAAGTTGAAATATAATATAAATTCATTGTATTTATTAATGACGTGCAAGAAACTGGAGGGAAGGTAAAGTTTGGGGTGTATATACATTCCCATGCACATGTAATATACATATCTATGAATGAATATGCATTTGTATATACATAGCTATGTGTATATCTGTAAGAATATACATTATATACATATATTACAATATAATTTATACATATATTATTCACAAGTCTGCATTTGATTATTTGACTCAGAATTATTCAGAGTTTGGATTTTGTACTCTTTAACTTATAAACTACTGGCGAAATAAAAGTGTTTCTGAAAGAGGAAAGAAGTGGGTCAAAGAAGCTTTCCACATCTCAATCACTGTGGGAAAGTTGCTGACACTCAACTAAGTGAAGTAACTTGCAAGGAAGACTATCACTCTCCCTAGGTTTGCTGAAATATAACATGAAAACTGTTTCTCTTAAGCCACATTTTGTGCTGGACTAGAAGCAAACAAAGTTTAGTTACTGAGTGTAACCTGGAGGTCAGTATCACGCATCTGAGAGGTGACAACTTCAGAAGACACATTGGCCTGATCAATGAGTGAACAGCTAACTTCATGACAAATTTGTTCCATAGAAATAGAAGTATTGCTCCATGTCAGACCATAAAGTGAAAATTTCTTCCAATGGCTTTATTTAATTCACGAGGAGTGGAAGGATTACCTTCCTTCAAAAATAACCCTTCCCAGCTAACATTATGGCATATGTTCCCATATGAAATCTACTTCTCCTTGAATCCTGCTAAACTCATGGCCTCAGTAACATTTTGTTACAACAGTGTTTACAAGGTAATAAAGAAAAGGTATTTCATTTATTAAGTGTTAGATCTGGTGCCTTTCATTAAATGCCTCTTGATCTTTTATGTCAGATGACTTTATTGTAAAGACTAAGTGAGAGCTCCCAATTTAATTCCTCAATATGACATCACTCACCTTTTCACCTTTTTCTGGTCACCTTTCTGACAAGTTCCAATATTTTCAATACTTCCTTCTACTTAAAACTTCTGAACCTCTTATGTTTTTTGATGTTCATTTCTGAACTCTGTTTTGCCATCCATTTCTGCATGCAAAAACGTTGGCAGCACTGCAGTCAGTCATCTAGTTGAAAGCAGATCATTGACAGTTTTCTACTGTTCTCTGAGCTCTCTCTCTCCAACATCTCTGATAAGTAATTTTGTCCATTTTTTGTCCATTGTTTTAAATGAATGGACATGACATCACAGAGTTGTTGACCATCACAGAACTTCTGTGCACTTGAAGGTGTAAGCAAGTCCTTTCATTATGTTCTCCATTAGAACAGGTAACTCAGTCTTCAAAGGGCTTTTAGACAACTCCATCTCTTTAAACTGAAATCACAGTGGGACTAAATTCAGGCACAGTCAGAAGAGGGCATAGTGAAGATGAGGCAGCAATACAATAGCTTGCAGGAGATCAAGAGTCATGTCATCACATCACACTGCACAGTGACATTTCTAGAGGAGGAAAAAGGAAGAGAGGGGACAACCTTGAATTACTGCCCTGAGATACATACTGACAAAATCATTATTCTTTTTCACTAAAAACTATTTTCCCTTTCCATTTCCCTGAAGAAAGAGTCCTCATGGCGATTCCTTCTGAAAAAGCATTCAAACCAGAGTCTGAATACCTGGAGTGCAAGGGTCCAGGACTTGAATTTGGCTGTTACTCTGACCAGCAGTACCAGAACATGCTCAGGCGTTTGCTCCACAGCACAGGGGCCAGGACACCTAGGACTGCCTGGGAGACAACTGTGTCAGCTGAGATATTGGGAGCACAGGGCACTCTGCTTGCTGGGGTCTGTCTCTTCTAAGACAATCCTGCCCTCTGAAGCTTTCAGAGCATAGTGCTGTTTTCTACCAAATCCTTCTTCACAACACTTATCATGATTATGAGGGATTTTCTGCAAACTCTGTGTGCATTAAGTGCAAGATAAGAGTGGTGTAAAAGCTCTCTGTTGTATCTGCTGTTACTTAGGACTACATGCTACATTAGGGCTTTCCTACGGAGCACAAAGATCTTTCCTCTTTACCATCTGAATAATGAAAAACAGAAATATATCTGCTTTTAAAATAAACTACCCAGTGGAGGTTTCTTATGTTTGGTGAGCTGAAAAATAGAAACTATGGCCCAAGCCACCAGCTATGGATTATCTCACTGAAAAATCATAGAATAGCAACAAGCTATTCATTATCTTTCCTTACTATAAACTACTGAAATCGCTCTGTAAATGTTTTTCTTTTATAATGATAAACATTTCTGTCACATAGTTGTATAATTAATCACTTTTCAATTTAAGCGACCATCTCATTTTCACTGGGAAACAGTTTATAAAAATACTCAAGAGTGAAAGATTGTTAATAAATTTTTCAAAGTACACTCCACGGTTTTTTTTGGTTAAACAGTCACTCAGTATTTGTGGTATGTTTGCACTGACATTCAGACTATATCAAATTATGCAACTAAACTGTTTCCATAGAGGAACTGGCGTTAAAAAACATGGACTTGGGAGCTGTTCAATCATTCTCAATTTAGCCTATGTAAAAGAAATTTAAACTTGTAAAGAAAGGTTGTTGGAGGCAGCTTAATGGGATGAAAACTGGGAAAGATAATTAAGATTCTCTGGTTATATTCATTCCCCAAAATAATTATGCTATTCTTAAACAACATGAGAAACCAAGTATTCTCTCTTCACAATTCTTGTGTTCACATCACAGAAGGCAACAACATATGGTAAATGAATTTATCATATACACTCAGCTTCTTCAGCAGCCCTGCAACTGCTCTCCCATGCGTGTCTTCTAAGATTGTTGAGAAATAGCACCCCCAATGTCTTTTCAGCTATGAAACTTTCATAAAACAAGCCCCTCCTTCAATGTAATAATAAGATTTTTTTTAAGGTCTGTGACTGAACAGAGCTCCTTCCATCCCAAAAGTATCTTTTATATTGCTAACAATATGAAACTATCACTATATCAACAATCTTGAGTCACTGAAGGACTTAACTGAAAATAGAAATTAATTTGAAAATACAATTCTGCATTTCCAAGATTCCTATGCTATGCTTTCAAATTACCCAGGACATCACTTTTGTAAAAGACAGGACGTGTTTGGCTTTTAATGAAGCTTTAATTGGCATTTTTTGTGCACTGACATACTATTGCAAGCAACCTAAACTTTTGAACTCAGTCCTCCAAAATAGTTCACATATTTCTTACCAAAGATTATATTTTTCTGGACCTAATTTTTAAATATGTAAAATTAGGATGTAATTTTTTCCTTCAAGAAAAATGTTTATAAGTAAGCAAAGTTAAGCAAAGTTGGCTCTCAGCTGTCCAAAGACCTCTTCTCAATAGGCTTCCTGTTACTCTTCCCTAGTGGTTTCAAATTTCCTACATGTTGCACTCACAGAATTTCCAGAAATTTATCTATCACGGGAAGCTGACACTACTTGCGCAGATAAAAACAAGCCATGGAGGAATGAAAGTGTATTTCCATGTTACAACAGCTGTGAAGGACACAGAGGAATATCAAATTGAGACAAAACAAAAGCTTTTGCTTGCAGAATATCAGTATATAATAATTTATTATTTTATGTTAAAGCCAAAGTTGAGTGTCATGGCACTCAAATTCCCTATTTGTTACCATTATAATTCCCAGATTGTTCTGTTTATTTTCAGACAAGTATTTTGATATTTGATTTCCCATCTCAGTACGAACAAAAAAGATCTCTAAATATTTGTAGGCATTTGAATAGAAATGCATATACCTACTTGACATACAACACAATATTGATCACAGTCCAGAATGGAATTATTTCTACTGTATTTGCACAATACACCCAGTCTTTTTTTCTGAGTTACATCTCACTCACGACCTCATATTGGCTCAGTTCCAGGTAATACAAGCACAAAGACCATTTTTTTCTGGAGATATGCCCAGAACAATTTAACACTGCACATGTAAAAATTCAAGTAGCACCTGTGCCACTACAAACCTCATCAGCAGAATTAGACATACACCTCCAAACCACAGCCAAAATGCAATTGATTGAATCACACTTACGCTGTTGGATGCTGTGAAAATATATAAACTCATATTTTTTTCTCCTGTGACACTGAGAACAAGAAGAATGCACATGGAGGCAAGAGAGTTGTTTCCACCATATGTGACAATGTAGTGCACAATTTTAACTGTAGTAAGAATTATAACTTCTTCATTCATTGATGATTGTTGTTTTGCTAGGCATGGTCTTGTATAATTGTTTGCATACCTTAGAGAAACTTCCAGGAACAAAAGACAAAGAAGGAGGAAAACAAAATGGGAAAAAAAAACCCCTAAAAAACATATAATAAATAATATCAATTCTTGTGTCATGTTTCATGTGAGATTTAGCCCCAATGTGATGTAACTAATTTCCAGACAGACAGTCAAGACGTGTTCAGACACCAATGTGTCCAAGAACATGCCAGTGGAATTGTTTAAAAACTTGAATTAATCCTTTTTTTGTTGTGTGATGTTTACAGATTTTTGTGTGGGGTTCAAAACTTCACATTTACTTGATTTACAACTAGCGCACAAATGCTCCAGCACTTTGCACAGCTATAGTGAAGAAACACATAAGAGTGATGATCTATTCATTGTAAATATACATGGGTAAGGCACAATAATAGTGAGGCTATGCTTGTTCTCAGCTTACAATGGTGAGAGCTCAAGGATTGCCAGGTGAAGGATTCTAAATAATTTCCCCCATGTTGCTCCCATATAAATGAGAATACTGAAAAGCTACAGAATTAGAGGCCATGCTGGAAACTGTCAGTTCTAGCTTCTCAAAGCTTTCATTACCCATGTCATGTGTGATGACATAACAAAAAATTCTTTGATCTTGTGAGAAGAGAAAAAACCTAAATTGAATGTGAATTGTAGTATGGGAGACCTCACACGGCTTTTTTAAAAAGCACAGAGTTCCTGAGATCACCCATTTTATCCATTGTCAAGAAAGGCCCACCTCTATCTTGGAAGCCACCTTTTCTGGCATAAGTGGTGAGATATCACCTCAGAAAACCGGGTAGGTTTCCAAAGGGACATGCAGGAGGTTCACTAACAATTGCCTCTATTTGTCAATGGGTAGCTAATAAACACATTGCTTTGAAAATTTACCTCTGCATGTCCACTCTTTCAGCTGTACAATGGCAGCAGCCAGTTTTCTAAAGAAGCTCCACCCAGTCAGCCTTTCCAGCTGGGAGGGCAGGAGGACATCTGTCTCCAGAGCCAGTGTCAATCATATTCTAACAATCAGTGCTTCTCCTCGGCTGAATTTATTATTTGCACTAAGTGATCTGTTTCTCTCAGCTAGCCTTCTAAACTCCCTCTTCTGAGGTTACTGATTATGAGATACAAAACACTGTCTCTTGCGTGTTTTTTTTCCCTAAAAGGTTTTTTGTCATTGAGACTCTGAGCTGCATTCTTTATATATGAGATCCTAGATTCTTTCCTGATGTATCTTCAGTGCTTTTACTCCATAATATCTCTGCCTGATTTGTCCCTCAGTCAAATGCTGTTGCACTCTAATTGGGTTTTTCTCTCCTTTTGCAGTTAGACTTGTTCAAGAGAAGGGTCTGATGTGTATTATTGCACACTCTCCCAAGCAGAGAACATTTCATCCTGCAATTTGTGAAATGTCACTTATACCAAACAGCAAAATAAGAAATTATTACATATAAAATAACATGCTAAGTAAATATGATAAAGGTGAAATATGCTTCAAATAGAAATATGATTCAAAGCTCTCAGAGTAAGCTAAAAACAAATCCAGTTGTCACATTCTTGTCTGAATTAATGAGTCATTATACTTATTTAATTTAACCATCCAAAATTTTTATTTAAGGATAATTTACTCTGTGATGTTTATACTATTGTGCTGCCAAAAACATATCTTACTTTCATATTTCAGATATAATTTGTCATATTATGTCTCTCTCCATTCTAACATGAAATCATCAGAAACACTTAAAAACAGAAGGTATGAATTCTTCAGGGGCCCTTCAAACAGAAATAGGACTTTTTCCTGTGCAAAGAGGCTAACTGGGAATTTGACATGTAAATTACCAAAGAGGCTCATGTCAGCTTCCATATTAACTTCTTTGCAAAGGTAAGACTCTAATTTCCATTTTAGATGCTCCCAAACTCATCCCCATATGTTGAATTTAAAAGACCCACAGCTGGTTTGCTTGGCTCTGTCTCACAAGAGCTTCTGACAAGCAAGATATTGAGTGTAAGAAGGAAAAATTGCATGCAACATATGCCTTCATAAATAGCAGCAGCTCATCATGTGGTGCTCATGTTTGTATTTAGTGATGTTTGAAGAGTGATTTGTGAATGTATTCACACCATCCTAGAGCCTTGTTTCATTACACTTATTATTACATTGTAGTAATGTGCAGTCTTAAACTGCTTTCATAACAATATTCCCTCTTATGTCTGTGTGCAGATATGTCTGAGTCTCCTGCCATCTATGTAGGAAAAGGCTGATAATGAATATCTGAATAATCTGCATAGCTGGACAGCCAGCCAGCATGAGAATCTTTGCAGAATGTTAGTGATTCAGAAGCAAATGGTGATTTAGATTCCTAGTGGAAATAGATATGCATACTCATATTTGATTTGAAATTTTCCACAAACACAGCTGACTATACTTCCTGTCTTCTGCACCTCTGTGTAGGAATTGCCATAACATGCAGGATGGCAAATAGAGCAACTAAACCTAAATACATTGTGTTCCCTTGACCTTAATTAAATATCCATTGAAAAAATAGCAAAATCAAACACTTGGTATGATGATCAGCAAGTTCTTACTAATATTGTGTTCCATATATACTTTTCTTAATTTTTTCCAATTCTCCCCAGTTATGACATCTCTTACCATGTTAATATTTCCTCTCCACTTTTAATGTTTAGACAGGATTTTGTGAAGCTACTGTGTCTTTCACTGCTGGTCGTTTCACCCAGCAGTAGATATTTCAGCTCAGTCTATGCATTATTCTGACTCTGTGTGAGCATTTTCTTTTTATTCTGATTTTCCAATACAACAAGGATTGCTCTTGACACAGATAAAAATCAACAAAAGATCTCAAATAAATTTATATCTTAGCGTTCTTGTTTTAAAGGAGACTATTTAAATGCTGCTATTTTAATTTCAAAAGTGCCATGTTATTTTATCAGCTGGGGAGTGAGTAGATTCAAGCTCAGGATATGCTCAGGAAATCGCATACATCCTCAGCAGCCCCAGATAAGGGCATGTTTATGTTAGTACTGCACTGCTTTTAGTATTTGAAAAATATGGTCACGGATATTTCAAGACGGTTTGAAAACAGTCTCTTCTAGAATAGATCTAGGGTAAAATGAGGCCATGCTGAAAATCAAGGGAGTCGTAATTATTATTTGGATGATCTGGAAAGCAGCTTTTTACCCCTGAGCTTTTTTCTCTGAACAAGACTGGATGATTATGTCAAATTAATGTTGTGGATGTGTGCAGCAGGTGAAGTATTATCAGTAAAAGCCTTAATACTTAGCAGATATTTATTAGATACCTCTTAGACTATTTTAACTAAATAGTTACCTATTTTAATCCTGTTTTAATTTATCCCTTAAAATCTGCCAAATTCAGAGATACCCCATAAAACTATCTTAAGAGGTGGATTTAGGAGTGTTCTGTGTAAAGCAGTAACCTAACACAAAAAAATAATGGCAAGAGACTACCCTTGCTAATGCTACCATTTAGCTGTGCACTTCAAGAATCCTTGCAAACATTTCTTTAACAACATGAAACCTTAATGTCATCCTTGTAATACAATCACTACAGGTACTCTCAATTTGAGTAAATACGTATTACAGCTTAACACATGGATTTTTTTTTGTACAAGCAGCTGCAAAGCTATGGATTGTGTGAAAGAGGCCAGTACAATGCTGTTCCGTTCTGCCTTTCCTCCTGAGCTATACTTCTCCCACTTTCTGAAGCAGCACCTATCTGCCTCCACACACACATATTGAATTCCTGAAAAAGACTCACATTTGCTTCCGTTTTGAATGAAAATGTGCTCAGAATTACTTTTACTTTTTCAAGTGGGATCTCACTGAGTTTTATGAGTTTCTTGTTTATTTTCTCATGTCTCTCACAATTAATTACTCATTTAAATCATCATCAACATTAATGCTTAGCAGCATAAGCCTTAAACCAAGTGGATTTTTAACACCATTTTCACCTGGACCCATTGCAGAAACACCATATACTGATCCCGTAACTTCATATTAAGGCTTTTTTTTTTTTAAGACAGCCACAAGATTAGGCTTCAGAAACTCACTCATATGTGAGAGTGCCAATACCATTCTGAGGCAAGTGAACCTGTATCAGTCATCCCATGCAATTTTATAAGAATGTTGACCCTCTTTTCCACAACCGTCCTTCACACTGAGATCACAGTCTAGGACAGTAGTTTCAACTTTATCCAGCTATGTAAGTTCATCCTTAAACACATCAGCCATTTTCCTTATTTCTTAACTAGCTGTAGCAAATGGGGAGGAGGGACTTTATTTAACTGGCAGTTGTGCCGAGAGTACAAACTGCACCTCTGGGAATATGGTACAACACAGAAGGCCTGGTGTTCTCATGTTAATATTAATACACTGGATCCTGTTCCAGCTGACTTATTTTAATAATGGAATTTGAGCTTAGGGAATAAACCTAATTTGTAGAGTTTTGTATTCAAACAGGAACAAATTCACATAATTGCATTTCTTGCACAACTGTCCACATCCCCAGAAAGGAGCTGAATTCTCCTGATTTTCACTAGTTAAGGGTAGAAGCGAGCTACAAAGAGGAATTTCAGAGGGTTTTAGAACTCCTTTGGAACTGAGCAGTTCAGGTTTGCATTCCACCTCTCAGTCACAAGGTTACAGAAATGGGACACAGATTTGGCCTCTGAGTAAGGAAACTGTATATGAGCACAGACTCCTGCACAGAGAGTATTGCTGGTCACAGCTTTTAGTTTAAGGATTTATGGGTGGATATATTATGTCTCAGCATCTGTTCTGCATCACAACTTCGGACATGGAGAAAGAATCTCCCACAGTGATTTCAGCAAAGACAACACTGCATTCATAGACAGCACAGCAGACAAAATTTTGGCCCTGAAAACAAAGTGTATTTGGTTCATTGGTTGGCTGGTTGGATTTTCTGTATATAGCCAGACTTCCTGCTTTAAAATTCTGTACATGTATTAGACATCAATAGGTAAATTTGGGTCACTGCATGGTTTTATAATCTGTACATACTCTGTCAAAATCAAACAATTTGCATTTTAAATGGTAAAAAGAAAAAAAAAAAAATGAAAAAAGTACAATATCATTCTATCTTTATCTCCACACAAGTTAGGCATTATTCTTTGTCAGAAGCCTGATAAGCAGTCTTTCCCATGTAAGCAGGGTATAATTTCTAACAAACAGGAACTTATTTCAGACTGAAGAATTTTCCTTTGAAGAAGTTAATGGAAAGGTGTCGCTCAAAAATGGGCTTTGCTCCTTACTTTACATGACATTCTCCTCATTCTTTCAAAACAAATGTAATCACTTTAACTGATTGAGCAAGTCTTCAAAGATTTTGAATCAAATGTCCAATGTTTGGTTTCTCAGATACATCATATCAACACTCACAAGCTTGTACCACTGACATTTTTGGTTTTATATCTGTCTTTTAAAATTAAAAGGTATTTTTCTGGTGTTATTATTGCTTAGATACTGTAATTCTCTCTGGCTTTTTTCATGACCTTTATCACTGTCATATTTGAGCACCTAATTAATAAGATTTAATTCAGGCAATCTGATAAGTCAAATGTTCTGCAGAAATGGTAGGAGAAAGTAGGTTTCTTTACTGAATTTCACTCTGCTGAGGAAACAAAAAATCAAATACTAAAACAGAGAAACTATAAGAATCTCTTTTAAGGAACTAGAGAGAAGCAACTTGAATAAGATATGATCTCTAGAAAGAGACTATAAGAAAATTATAATGAAACAAGAACCAAAATTTAAACTTTTTAAAAACAGACTAAAGCTATGAGGAATAACATCAATGACACCTCACCAAAGGACATGCTGGCACAGTAAAGTCTAACCAACACGTCATTCACAAGGTGCAATCTGACCCACTACAAACCATGATACTTAAGTCAGAATTCAGTCAGAAAACTACGAGTTCTTCAAATGTTGCTGTGATGAGTCAGTTTGGCTCTTGCTTGAAGGCATAATTTGGAACTGACACACTGTATTGTTTGTTGTAATTTGGGAGGAATGGGTAACAAGCAGCCTCCACAGGAATACAGAGTAATTCATTCCCAAATGATCGGACCATATATTGCATGTTTTAAGGTAATGAGAGCAGAGGTGCTGTATACAAGAATAAATTTAATTTCTCAGAGGACAAAAGTGCAACATGAGAAAATAGCTGACTGTCAGAAAGTAGCTTTGAAATTGCACATTTGAAGGGTGCTAAAGATATTAATGAATGCAGAGAAGGGTTTAAGTTTAATGGAAGCAAACACCATTTCTGGGGTAATTATTGAGATATCTATTTCTATTGAAGCACTACCCCTCATTTACTCCATTCTCTTCCAAATTTTACAAAATTGGCATCAATAATTATGGAAAAATATCTCAAGAATGGCTGAGCACTGTCAGCCCCCTCCCCTCAGCAGTCAGAATGAGCAAGAGTATTACGAATCAGCACTCTGAGAAAAGTCATATAATTATTCCACTGTAGAGTTTAACACAGACTACTTCTGAGTGGAGACGGGTTATGTGCCTAGGTTAAATTCTTCAAATACATTTAGCAATAAATATATTAATGCACCATCTAGCAATGAGTGTCCTATTCCTATTTATCTGATGATTAAATTCCTTTCCTTTCTGATAGCTTTTACCTTGAGAAAATGTCCTGTATTTCAGGACAATGTGAAATGTGCTGTTTTTCAGCAAAAGTGCTGAAAAGATCAAATATTTCAGATTTTATATGGTTTCCTGAAAACAGTCTTTTGTTTTGCAGAGACCTAGGTGCCACTCACTCACTGCCTGTGTCTCTGCAAGCAGATTTCTTCACACATGGGGTATTTGAATGTTAGCATAAAGTGTCTGTTATATGATCTCTCCTTTAATAAGGAAATTGTAAAAAATAAGGCACCTTTGGTCTTTTTAGTCTAAGTTTAAGCAGTTTGAAATTCTGAAGCGGCTTGATGTGAAGTCTGCTGCTACTGAACTCATTTAAAGTGCTCAGGAGGAAGATGTAGTAACCTTCACAGGAAGAAAATAGTATAGAAATGGAGAAGGATGTGTTTCACTGAGCTGCCAGCACTTCTGATCTCACCAATGCTATTTTATTAACAGCAAATAGAGATCCACCAGTCTGCCTGCCTTTTGGGGTATCTCATTAATTACTTAAGGGTTTTCAGTATCACAACTTGAATGGGAGCACTAACAACTGATAGACTTTCAAGATACACACTTCAGTCCACTGTGCAATTTCTTTTCCAGTCCCTTGGAAAACTGTAAAATGGAACTAACCATTGGAAATGTCCAATGTAAATATTTAAGTTGATTATTCTTATCTTACTTGTGCATTAGTTGAAAAGCCCAAGAGTCTGCCAAGCAAACAATACTGAGGAGTTCTTACACAAGAACAAGACATTCCAGTTACAGCAGTGAAAATACAAACAAGGGTTTCTCCTAACAATTAGTGTAAGAATAGAAACAATGTGAGCGTTCCACTAGATACAAAACAGTGCAGAGGGAAGTCTGTTGAAGAGCAATTTTTTTCTGAAAAACTATTGATTATGTTTAAACACTTGTTAAAAAAAACTAGTCAAAAGTCTAAGTTTCCTTTACTAGTCATAGATATGCTTTTTGCTCCCCCAAAATGACTTTGTCTTAGGTAAGTGGTACATTTTTATTAGGGTTTGAATTTTTGTATTGTAACACTTCGACAAAAACAAACAGGAAAAAAGAGGGTTGGTTTTGATTTTGGATATTTTAGCTTTGATTGTATACAATATGAGGCTGTTCTGTGGATCCCTCATTCATGCAGGGGGAGTGCTTGTCAAAGTGAATAATTTCATTTGTGGAAGTGCCTTGAAGGATAATTTTCCCATATCACTGTGGGCACCATTACATATGATGCCGTGTCATCAGAAGACTGGTTGTGTCACTCTCAGCATTCATGCGACAAGAATGCATAGGAGTTCCACAGAGGACATTCTCTGCCATGTGTGGCAGTCTGCACAGAAGTCCACCCTGGAAACATGGCTATGGAGCAAGTCCCTCTACATCTAGTGGCATCATGACTCCATGTAACACTACAGAGAAATTTGCAGCTTACCTAAATCCACTGCATCACATAAAGTGTGGGAGTTGATTCATCCAGTGTTCCACCTCTGCCCACCTACAAACACTGCAGAGTTCCCAAATCCAACTTTGTCTCAGTGTGATAGATAATAATAGTGGTGTGCTCTTTTCAAAAGTCCTTTCTAACAGCCTCCAAATGCCCACTGCCAGCACAGTTCATACACTTCACCAAGAGCAGTTAGCTCAGACTCTGGTACTCTAGAGAATATTTTCTTAATTTATTGTATTGGTTTACTTGTAGTTACTGAGGAATATCTTCTTCAGCATAAAGAATACATAGCTTAAATTGAACCAAACTCTTTCAAAAAACAGTAACAGGGAAATAACTCCTGAGAATATTCTCTTACCAAAGGTGAAAGCAAAGTCGAGTGGCATATTCAGATACTCCTGCATATCAAGAATACCACTTTGTTTAACGACTGAACATTCTGAATCAGTTAATTATTGTTGCTGAAATACATATTTGAAATGTGAAAAATTGTGTAAATGTAAGTAGAGATAAATGAAATGGGGACTAGAACAAATGTCATTGACTTACTGAGAAGAAATGAACCGAAATACCTGAATTAAATGTTTCTACACAGATTTCAAAAATCAAAAATGATGACACGTGTTTAGGAGACAGAATATATATGGACGAAAATTCTTCTAAATTATAAAAATAATCTTCCAGAGAGAAAGCACATTATGTTTATGTGGTTTTTACATATATATATATCTATATGTCCACATGTATGTGTACCTGTGTGTGTACATATACATTGTTGGGTATACATATATGCGTGTACACACATATATGTTGTGTAAATATATGAGGATGAAATGTGTGTATTACTTTGCAGTGTCAAATAATAGCAAAAATATCACTGAGCACACAAAGACACACTTGTCACTGAAGTCTATTCACATCTCCTAAATACTCCCAGAAATGAACGTAATGTCTGCAGCAAAGACAGATCATTTCCCTTCTTCCTTCCCTCTGAATGTGCCTTCTGACCTAACAGCTCCTCAAAACAACCCAACACATGTTGCTGCAGTTTCCTGGTTATAAAGGTTCAGTACTTCTCCCTCTCTTTTCATCACAAATCCAGCAATAATCTGTTCCTTTTTCATGTATCCAATGGTAGTTTCCATTCAATTCTCCCCTGATATTACAGATTCATTGACTATTTTTCTTTTTTGCACTATGAAAAAATAATCTTCCTGCACAAACACGGTGCCTTTGAATACTCTCCATACTCTAATTTTGTCCTTAATATAATTTTCTTCTTATTTCTCCTCCAGCTGTAGCCATGTCCTAATTTTAGGTTATTGAACTTAGTCCATCAAATCTATTTCTACAAAGAAGCATTCCTCTCCCACATAATTATCTTTCCATCATCTCTTTTAACTGTAGAGTCGTCCAGAGCTATGTTTTCATTTGGGCCCTGTGTATTTTGATTTCTGCATGTAGTTACCGAGGATTTTTTCCCTTACAAAAGGGTATTTATTTTATGATGATTACCTGATGATGGGATAAATGGTTTTTCCCACTAAGCTAGCAGCAAAAATTAGACTTTTAGCTTCTTGTGCTCCAGATGTACAAAGATCTGTAGAAATTAGAGGAAGTTCATTCAAAAACTGGAATGAAAGTTAGAGGAGGAATATTTGAGCCAAATGTGTGAGAAAAATGTCTCTCAAACTTCCTGCCCAAAAATGGGTGCCAGAGAATGAGAGTATGATCATGAAAGAGAAAGAATATTCATCTATTTCTAATTTGTGTGTCCTAGTTTGTGACTTTGGCATAAGGCATTTGGCATTACCTCTGAGGTATCTCTCTTGCTGCACAACATTGAGATTCACTTCCTCTGTGCCTTCCCTTCAGTCTGAAAGGCTGGAATTTATCCTGAGATCCAAAATAGTACCTTTGCCATTTGAGGCACCTAAACAGATTAGGTGGGTGTATTTTTTTATAAGTGTCCTGAATCTATGTGCTTAAATGGTCATTTAGGCACCTGAGTACTAGGTTAATGCTGGAGTAAACCTATTTAGCAAATTTCACACACCCAAAATTACATCATTTCCAACATGCCTTGTAGGCAAGACCTTCCACCCACCTTACCACTCCTTGCCAAGCTGCACCTGCTCCCTTGTGTGCACCCAAATCCATGCTCCAGGGATGCATGGATAGTGGGGGATAAAACTCAGTCAGACTTAATGATGGCCAAATATGCCCCAACATGTGCTCACAGAATTGTTAAGAATGTTAGTGAATTTACAGGGAAAGGTAAAAATGTCTCAGTGAGTCTACATTAACTAATTGCCAAATTATTTTTTGAAAACTAGCATATTGCAGGCAATATACAGACTACACTATTAGTAAGATAAAATATCCAGATTCAAATAGCTAAGAAATCCCTTATTTTCTAACCTTTCTCGTGTAACCTATAAAATGTAAACCCTTTCAAAAGCAAATTTGAATAGTATGTATGGGTAAAAGTAACATCAGGTTATCAGATATTAGTTTATATTCCAACATCACTTCCCAGCTGTGAAACTCTTTAAGAGTTGTGAAAATTTTAGGCTAATTCAGAAACAGTAAATTAGATTGTCCTGGATGATATTTCCTGTGTTCTTATTAGTGTATGTGTGTGGGCCTAAAGATAATTTGCATAGTACAGTCTGTATTACAGCAAGATGGGGCAAGCACAATCTGTTTACTGTGGTTCAACAATTGCTCATTCTGTAGCCAAAGAATAAGGTGGGGCTGGTTCCTTCAGGTTCTCTCTGCTTAGCCTTTTTCTTTGAATTGGTGTTGCATCTCACATTTGAGGCATGGAAAGTGGCATTATAAAGCCCAAGGTAATTTCTTCGAGGGCTCTGTTTTACTCTTACAGCTTCTCAACAGGACTTCTAGGGTAAAGAATCCACCTCACAAACAGAAGAGCTCTAATTCCAGGTTTACCAGTGTGTGGTGAGAGCCCTGGCAGATCAGGTTTGCATGTGAGGGCATCCACGGATGGGTAAATAAAACAGATGGAGGGCTATTCTCTAATCCAAAATAAGATGGTATTGCTCACATGTGTGCAGGTAAAGACTTTTCTCCCACCTTCACCTACCCTGTGTGCTGCAAGCAGTTTATGGCTTGCACGATGCCCTGAACTGCACTCCAGTACATCTGAGAAAGTCTTAGCAAAGTTTTGTGCCAGGCAGAACACTAACAATTAACAGAGTGGGAGACTGAAAGCGTACTCCAGCCCGCAGTTTAATATTTCAGATATACCTCTGACAATAGGACAGGGGGTGACTGCAGGAGCAGGGTGTTTTGTGCATTCTTTTTTTCCATCATGGATTGGAATTAAGTAAACATGAGCAAGGCTAGGGGTTCCAAGCAAACTTTGCAATTGTTTATATCAACATCTTCAAAAGCAGAAGTTGGCTTGGAACATCACCATCTTTCCATGCCTTTCTTGAGGTCCTTCATTATTTATTCACACAAATTGGGTGAATATGCATTCCTGAAACACTTTTGGGTGTTTTAAGGCAACTCTCAAAGTTAGAAATCATTCCATATTAAAAGTGTTAGAATTTTACTGCATACCACATATTCCCTCAAGAACATTATACATTTGTTTTAAATGGCCTGCTGTTTTATTAAGTTAGCTGGGTTTGCCTATGTTAAGTTTATGGCTTTCTAATTAAACCTTTATTTGGGTTTCTTTTCAGTGGAGAAGTGTCCTATGGCCTGCACCATGTGTAATGTGGTCACAACTATTTTAAAAGGTAATTCTCAATGGACCTCAGAACAGCTTAGTCTGCCTAAATGGTGTCATTACTTCATGACCTTAACGAATGACTGTTTAACCTTTCTTAGTGGTCACAAAAAGCAGAAAGAGTCCAGCAGTGTTTGGATGACAGGATATCTTGAGATGAGAAATTAATGAGAATTTCTCCCTTTGGATGTATGAACTTATCTACCCTCTTGCTATGGAGCAGAGTCATACAGCATGAAAAGCCACTATTTTAAATGTCTCTAATATTTTAGAGCTGAAAGCATAAAATGCTCCCAATGTATAATATGCCGTCATCTCTGCTTAGGCTTACATAATCAGAATTATTTCAGATGTACACAGGACACAATTTTTTAATAATTTTTAATATTTTTTTTCACTGCTTGATGTAGCCAATACCAATCTGATGCTGCTGCATCCAGAAGCTTTATATTCTATGAGTGCTTTTGGTTAAAGCAGCACTTCCAGGTTTATTTAGACAGCCCTCACTCCTTTTTAAAAACAACTGATGTCCAGAAATCCTGGCACTGATTCTGTTAAATGAACTTTGAATGCCCAAACACTGGAGTGGGTCAAGACATTTTAGAGTAACTGAGAAAGGGGCACTTAGCAGCAGAGGTGAGCAGCTCTTTGTCATGCCATTTTTGCTTCAAGACTGTATGGTCAAATACAAGACTCCTATGAAATCTATTAGAGTTTAGTAATAATTGCAATAGCAATTATCCTAGTTTCAAAAATAGCATCATCTATACATTTATTAGAAAGAAAGGTCTAGAGATACAACTGCATTTTTGGTTTCTTTGACATAGATTTCAAAGAGAAGGGTAGACACTTTGACTATCTCAGAGTTGAGATGATGAATTTAAGGTTATTTCAAGAGGACTAAATTTGGCCCCACATTAAGACTCTTTAGGCCCACACATGCTGAGGATGGGCATATTAGATTTCCTCTATGCTACTAAAGCCAAAAGACAGCAGGCACTCAGGTGTATTTAAACCAAGCTTGAGATTGTCCAGAAAATATGGTCTGAGACCACCTGGAGGACAAGGCCCCTCCAGGATATGAAGAGATGTTTTCTTATGCTTCAGCAATGGAATTTCAGTATAACCAGTGCCTGGGTGGCTCTGCAGAGACCTCTATCTGGTTGTGCTGTATATCCACTTTCTGAGACCCAAGTCCATCTATGATATCTGACATTGTAAATCTAAAAGTTAAGGCACCTAGGGCTATTATTACTGTATGTCAAAACTCATTAAAAATGAAGACAACTGTATTCTGGTTCAGTTAAAACAAGCCAGTGTCCAAATACTGTGTCTGTTAATTCATGAAATATCTGTTGAACCTCAGATACTCTCTCTTGGAAGCAGTTTTACTGTCTTTTGTGTAAGGAAATTTCCATTGGCACCTGAGTCAGAAAAAATTTGGTCAGAAAGATATAAAATATCTAAAAGAAAACTGTTACCAATTAAAAATGTGTTTCATTATTCTGTACAGGACAAAGAATAAGCAGATGGCATAATAAGATGAGAACAAGGGGAAATTTACAAATCAAAATATCTAATTTTATGTGTTAAATGGAGCAAATTACTTCAGGAGGTAATAAACAGAAAATTAAAAAGATGAGAGAGAACAGTTACTTGGCTTTTCCTTATCAGCATGCACGGTAGTGGAGATAAATGCTTACGTTACCCATTGTTCTGGTCTGGTTTCCTTTTTGACTGTCCTGGAAAACTCTTACTAAAACATTGACAATTGATGGAAGTTCAAAGAACAAGCAACTTGATTTTTTGTTTGAGAAATAAAAATCAGAAACCATTTAAAAATGTTATTAATTTAACTTCCTCCTTGCATCTTTAGGTCATGTTGTGCATGTCTATGCAAAGCAAACACTGAAGAAGGCAGCAGTCAGACACTCCCTGTAGAAGTCCTAAAAATCCTTACTTTCAGATACAACTGTGCTCATTTACTGTATAATTCAGGGGTTTGCAGACACAAGTACATGTGTCACATCACCACACATCACCACCTCCAGGAACGTGTTTTATAAATCCAATGAGGTCTCTGTTCAAAATTCAACTGAAAAAATATTACACTAAAGAGTAAGAGTCATATTGGTAATGCAGATAATCGTGCTACTTCTGATCCCAGTTGTGCTAGAACTGTTCATTAATTTTATCTGTACAGACAAGCAGAGTACATGAAAGCCTTGACCAGGGATTAGTTCAGAACTCTTTCAGCTATATCAAAGCTATGTTGTGCAAGTTGATCACATTTCTGAAGTTCTGTCTCAATTCCATACCTAGTTGAGTTTTAAAAAGCTCCTTAGATTAAAAAAATGAAAAAGTTAAGAATTGACACCATGTCACCATGTTATAAATTCTTTATCTTTAAATCATTATATGAAAAAAAGTTCTTTAATATCTTGAGGAAAAAAACCCCACAGATTCAAAACTGTTACATATCCCAGGAAAAAAAAAATGTGTGCAGACATTTTCCAGTTTGCTTAAAAATAGGGAATTAAATGTTATTATTTTTTATGTTATTTTCATTAAGAATTCAGGAGCACTTATTATTTTATAGGAAAGGAACTGTGTTCAAGTGTTAAAGGCAAACCAAAAAATTGGTTAAATTGTATTCTCAAGTCTACCTGAGAACTAGATGAATAAGTAACCTAAATTTCACAGTCTGACTAATAACCACTCTTACTTAAAAATTCTTCTCTAGCTACAATTTCCTCCTGCATTCTGACTGGCAATGCTGATGCTATCTTTAAGAGTAATACTTCTTTTACCTTTGTACCGTCACGCTTAACAAGGCCAAAAGGTGAGCAGCCTGAGGAATTAAAAGTGGAAATGAAGCACAGTTTTCCAACAGAAAAATTGCTTAATTAACTTATTTGGAGAAGTTATGAGTTCTCAAACTTGGTTGAATTCCTATCAGAATGTACATTTTAGCCTAGTAGAGATGTAGAGGGAATTTGAAATCATGCAGTGTGTGAAAATGACTGCTTCATTCTTAAAGTTAAGTGCACCTAAAAATATATATGTGAGAGATATTCTGAAAGACTATAATTACACAGACTGCAAATATTCCTATCATTTCAGTATGTGCATGAAGGCTGCCCAGTGGAGTCGTATACCTGTGCAGGACTTCCATCTCAACATTAAGTACAGTTTCTACCACTGTGCCCCAGCAGTAGGAATGCAGATGATGATGCAGTGAGTCATTGGCAAAGCAAAGAGCAAGTCAGTGCAGCAGTGTCTGCTACTGATGGCAAAAAGAAAGAAAAGAATATTGTATATTCTGAAATAACATATTCATACTGATTGTACTGGTTTTGCCTCAAATAATATTCTGTTAATCTGGGGAGGAGGGTTCTAAAAGAGCACTCATGACTTAAATCACTTTGCCCTATGCATTTTTCTTATGTCTAAAACCATATGGAGGTATTCTGAATATCTGTGATTTATGCTTTCATACTGTTTCTCACTAGGACTGAAAGATAAAAGATGCTTTCATCCAGGGACTGTATTAGAGCTCAGCAAGTGATAATACTGGCCCATGGTGGTACCAGCTTTTATCATCCCTATGTCTACCAATATTAGGAATGAAATCTTGGATCCGCTCTCTGTAATTAATCCTTTTTTGGCATCCTACCCATAGGAAAGAAGAATTGGATTACACAGAAATAATTTAAAGTCATATCTCCCCTACATATATATAATCTTTACTTAAAATTATATGCTTTCTTACCAATGGATACATTTACATGACTCAAGATCCTAGAACGGGTTCTGCTCTTCTAACATTGCCAATATTTCTTTACCCAATAACTTGGCTATGGCTGGACACTATTTCTGCCCAGTGCTGACAAATTTAGATTCTGTGTCCTTGGAATGATGGAAGATGCAGCGACTAGTGTGAATCATATGGCTGGTCATACTGAATTGCATTTAAAATATCTTGCCCTAGTTTGGTTGGTTGTTTTTTTTTTTTTCTTGGAGCTCTCTTTGTTAATGAGAATTATTAAAAGATTATCCAAACCAGAATGACTTTGCAAAAGCATAGCCAAAATTTGGATATTTCAGATCTACTCAGAGACAAGAACCACTAACCTATCGGTTTCTTCTCCAAGAAGGTGGCCTGCCTTCAGCCCAGACACAAAGTCTGGGTGATGGCAGACATGCACAGCTTTAATGCCGCCTCACTTTGATTACTTATAAATACAAGGATGAGTCTTGGGCAGTCCTGATGGCCAAAACATTGAGGAGGTCAGGGCACAGAGGGGCAGATTTTGTACAGCATACTCTCCTCAGTTCCACTCTGCAGGTATGTGAGTGCATTTCTCCATATCAGCAAATACTAAGAAAGGAAGCCAGCATGTACAGCATCTGAGTGTATATAGGTTGTCTGTGCAGGGAAAGAACAAATTACCTTGTTTTACTGAGCTCCAGGCTAGAGACTAAAATCTTTAGGTGTCAGGAAAGCAAGAAGCAAAAAATTCACTCAAATTTCCTTAGTCATTACTTTTTTAGGCAGTAACAGGTGACACCAGTCTGTGCTAGAAGTTACTGGGAAATTTCACATTTTAGCTACAAACCACAGTGCCATGCAATATATCCTTCATTATATCTTTCAGTTCTCATAATATAAAGAGTTAATGTTACACTTTGAAAAAAGTATTTTTTTTTTCTCCAGTCCTCAAAATGTTCCCTCTACAAAATATCCTCTGTTGGATTAGGTGTGGAAAAATTTATTCTCACAGCAGAGTAAACTAGATTCTTTCTGATTTTTGCATCTGTAAAGTAGATGATTGCCTTGGTTGCTCCATCTGATTCAGCTGAGATGGAGCTAAAATGTAAATGAAAAGCAAAGTTTCTGCTGTAATCTTTGCCTTGGGCTTAACCTTGGATTCCTCGAGTTCCTACTTGTCTTGTTCATTCCAGTACAAGATCTGGAACAATTTCTGGTGCATTATTTGGGACAAGTATTCAAAAGTGGTGAAAAATGAGAGATCTTTAACAAAAGGCAAAAATTAATTTTGGAGATCTCCCATTGTGCTTGCTTATTCCTGTTCTTAAATAATTCAGGGAGTGATTAGGATGTTTATGCTCTCACTGCTCTGGTACTGTCAGTACTGCTATTATTGGTGCTTGATTAATGGACTAAATTCCACACCCCAAATGCAGCCTGGCAAGAGTGGTATCCTAGTAAAAGACTCTATAATCAGACTCGTCATGGATGTTGAAAAGGATATGTAAGGCTTATTAAATGCCAGGTATCTGTTTAAGTGAATAACCAAAATGTTCATGCCCAAATAACTCACTAATAAAAGAATGTGTAAATTGTATTGTGAAATGGAGATTAGTAAATGGGTAAGATGAATTATGTGTTAAGGGATTAAAATGTGAATTTATTTGTTGTGTAATTATGCCTGTCAGTGTTCTATATTAACAATTACTAGTTCTGTTGTTAATAAGATGGGAGGTTATGGCTTTATGATCCCCTGATGAGTAGAATAACAGAAGTACATGGATGACAGAAAGGAAAAAAAAAGGAATAAAAATAAATTTAGTTAAATTCTTTATGAAAATATAGTAAACAAACTTGTCTAAGGTAGGCACAATGGAAAGAAGGTACTAGAAGCCCAGGAGTGTCAGCATGGCAGTGGATAGAATTTACAGTGATGTTACCAGGGGGGTTATTATTCCATACCATGCAGTATTTTTACAAAAAGCACTCCCTGTTTCTAGCTGCTTACGAAAAGTTTTATCTTCCCTGGGCTGAGAAAAAGTCTCACTGAATTTTTTATTACCTTTAATTTCAGAACTTTTACATCTGATCCTAAAGACTTTCCAGATTCAATGAAGGAAATGATGGAGAAAGGATTCCAGCAAAGAAAATCCTCCCACCAGTACACAAGTCAAGCACTGTCACTTCTTTCAGAAAAACTGTTTTCTAAATGAAGAAATTCATAGGAAAGGTGTAATAGAGGTGCAGGGAACATTTCTGTGCTCAGTTTGAACAGCTTCTATGGAAGAAATGTGGCACAAAGGATCCAGCTATTTCCACAGAAAGAATACTGAAGACCCAAGAGATGGTTATGAGACAGAAGTCTTTGGAGGAAAGCAGAAATATATCTGCTCAGTCTTCAGAGAGGAAGGGCAAGGGGGCTAAGGGGAGATCTTATTGATGTCTGCAAAATATCTAATGCAAGGATGTAGGTAACATAGATCACACTCATCTTTGGAGTGTACAGTGATCTGACAAGAGGTAACAAAAACAAAACTTGGAAAGCAAAAAAAATATAAAAAAATAATGAAAAACAAACAAACAAACAAACAAAACAAAAGAAAAGAAAAACAAAAAAAAACAACTGTGGATGCATGGATGCCCTTACTTTATAAAGGCTATACATATTTTAACATTATTTTCTCTTTAAATGTTGAAATGTCATGCTTACCATTTAAAAACCAACAAAATATCAGAATATTTGTAAAGGGACAGAATGAGGACAGAATGAGTCTGGAAATACACAGAATTTCAACCAAGACCCAGAGATCCATCCTTACATAAGTCAAGAAATACATTGATTTATGAAAAGAATGTACAAGTAGTGGAATATTTATGATTAAAAACATTGTAGCATCTGGAAAAACTGATGTGATTTAGAAAAATGGTGACAAAAAGGGAAAGACAGCAGCAAAAAGGAGAAAATGAAGGCCTCAGTTGATGACTATTTACATTTTTGAGTTTTCCTTGGACTTAACCCATTTCTACAGGAAATCATCCACACTTCTTGATATTTCACTGAACCAGCAAGTAAGAACTTTAGCAGTTCTAAATTGTATAATCATCTTAAATTGTGGTTATATGTATTTCATCATCTGTGAAACTTTCTTCAAGTGTTTTATTGCCAAAGGAATTCAATGGGAATTTGGATGGAAAAGATTCTCCACTGCAGAAATTCTGGTGACATTTTTCCAAAGTAAAGATGTGTAGCCTAGTCTTTTTCTTGAAAGATAGATTCTGACCCACCAATATAGAATTGGAAGCATATGGCAGCACTTTCTTGCACCATGGGATGGATTATTTAAACTCCTTGAGGGGAGAACCCACGAAAGGTCTTTTCAACAATTTTGTTGCCTGCATCCAGGCAGTACCTGGCTCGAGTTCTTGATTGTTTTGGGCTGTGAATCCCCCTAACTCTTTCCATACACTAAATTGAGAAGGATTTCAGGAAACAGAAGAAGATCTTAACACTGTTCCAGACCGAAACAGTTGTAGACTTGTGCCAATTTTCCAACATCGTTGTCATTTACTGGGTGGTTTACTCAAAGTTTTCTCTGTGTTCTTCAGCTACGATGAAATCAAGAGCATTTCTTATTTTCTGTCTATAATACCCTGGCATAAGTTTATAAATCCTGTGCTGTGAGTCAGGCTTCTAAGTCACTGCAGGTAAGGATGAGTTCCTGAAGTGTAATTTTAAAGGATGAATTTTTAAAAACTAAAAGATTTCATGGTCTTTTCTATTTACTGGTTCTGTTTTTCAAGACTTTGGATTTCATGCCTGCAAACTTTTCTTTCAGCTATGAGGCTGGAAATTTCTCTTTCACTGTCTTTCTCTTTCTTTTTTTTTTAATTTAAATAAGGTCAGAGATATTTTCCTTAGCTTTAATGGTAAGGAAAACATATATTTGCAAAACCTAAAGGCTTTTTTATATATTTATATATATATATATTTTTAAAAATGAAGAGTGTGTCTATACACCTCTTGTATGATGCTATACCTATTTTATATCTGTGGGGCTTTTGTCATATATATTTAAAAATTAGGAAGATCCAGGATGCTTAATGCTGTTACTCTTCCAGAGAAAGTATTGCATGGCATTCTTCCTAGCTTGCATTGGAGACTGGCAGCTTTCAGAGAACATAATGTATTTGTTACACAACAGTGTGCTTTGTATAATTTGTCCTTTGTCCCAGAAAGAAAACTAGGTTAAACTTAATATGGTTTGTATGTAGATAGGTGTTAACAGAGAACCACATTTTGTAATCAGATCTTAGGCAACAGACCATGCATTTCATTTAGTTTGGAAGCAAAGATCCTGTCCCTCTGGTAGAATTACTCTTTGAGTACATTTATTTTCACTAGTTGAGGGAGGAGGGTTACATTCTTCTCTCACTTCCTGACTTTGGAACACAGGGCACATGTAATTCAAGTGGCTGGAGAAGTGGGAACAAGACATTAATTTGTCAGTCATTCTGGATTCCTATTGCATATAATAGCAATTACTCTTGCTCTCATACGACATTGCTTAAAAATAACTACATGTCACACCATCTGCCTTACACAATGCAATACACAGCATACACAGATGAGAAAAATGAAGCTCAAAATTGAAGGAACCAAAGTTACCATTATATTGTTAATATATAAAGAGTGCTATAAAATTGATGTTCTGCAGTATTCTGCTATGGTAAATCAAATAATATTGTAATGAATCTTCCCTAATATCAGGATACTTTGAGTCACATCTCACTTACTACCAAGATTTCCAGATGCACTTTGAGTTAATAAAATGCCTGCATAAAATTATAATTGAAAAATTAATATAACCTGATTCAATCACCCACTATAGGATCTGAAAATCCATAAATTAAAAGTAATGACATATAAACATTTTACAGAGGGAGAAAGACAACCAGGAGGTGCTGAAATTATTGTTTGACCTGCTACATTTGGAGCCTCTAACAACTGAGTAAAATGAAGAGAATATTAAGTCTTGCAAAGGAATAATCTTTCCACTAACAGACTGCACGTCCTTTATCAACTGTCCCAGCATACAAAGAAAGTGCAAAGTAGCCTAGCTTTGATTTAAAACAAAAACAAAACCAAAACATAACAAACCAAAAAAAGAAACACAAACAAACACAAAAAACCCAACCAAACAAACAAATGGCCATTCTCTACTGGGCAGTCAAATGAGTGGCTGTTTGATGCCTTAGCAGGGTCAGCCAAGCTCTGCAAATAACTCAAAGACAACCATAGAGGGCTAAAAATTACTGACAAAAATGCTATGTATGCAGCTGAACACAACAGCAGCCAGAATTACATTGACAAATCAGAAGATATTTGGGCAAGGCCATAACAATCTAAATTCACTGGGATAACTCAAAATTACTCAGATGATGACTAATGACATCTTCAACATTTACAACTACTTGTAGGGTAATAGAATAGCCATTTACAGGTAAGGAGTAAATTCATGAAGATTAAGTTCAGAAAAAGTTAGAGCATAAGGAATCCTATGTTAAGGGAATGCTCACATCACTTAATAAGGTGTTTGATACTATTAAGTGTAATAATGAAGGAAGACAAAAAGTCTACAGCACATGGAAGAATGACTCTGGGCCTGATACCACTTCCTACAAAAATTTCCTTAGTCAGAAATGTGCTAGCCCTGGTATTTAGACAGACGCTTTATGTACAATAGAAATGCACACTTTTAGTGGATGATTAATGGGTTTTTTTTGTAAAACAGATCACACTATTGTTATGCAATGCCTAAATTACACTTAGTCAAAAACAGTTGCACCTTGGTTTTGGTTTTGTATTTCCTGAGTTTTGTGAATAATAAAAATACCTCCCAGAGATCACTGGATCACCTGCTTAGCTGCTTAGCTGCTGGAGCCTGTTTAACTCTTGTGAAGAAAAATGACTCACAGAAATCACCACAAGCAGTCACTGACTGAACCTGTATGGTACACGTTATATGTTGAATATGATAATGTTCAGTATAAGTTTGGACTACTTTCCTTCTCTATTTTCTGGAAAAGACATCAAAATGACATGATAACACATCTTTGACAACCTTTGTAGAAGAAATATTGAATTATATGGAATCAGAAATACATTTCATTCGTGACCTGGTGGTTTGGGAATGAAGCTTTTGCACTTAATTGTTAGAAAAAATATATTGACATAATTTTCTTTTTTAAATCATTTTCACAGAAAAAGTCAACCTTTTCACCTAAGAACCTAAAGGACAATATATTTAAAAACTCTGGCTCATGCACGACTGAGGCACAGTAGTTTAAAGTGATTCTCTGAATGTTTTGAATTGAACAAACACAACTTTCAGAGGGCTGAAATCCCATTGTGGGGCTCAGTGATCCTCTTATCTCTTCTCTCCTGTAAATTGACTATTGAATTATGCCTTGCATGAAGCTGCTGGAGGTGTCTCTGCAGAGGGCAGAGTGGCTCAGCAGCTCAGATCCCAGTGGGTCAGGAGAGGAGAAAGGGCAGAGTTTAGCTTTGTCTCAAGAGTTCCTGGCTTTTCAGATGCTCACTGAGCTGCTACTTAGTTAAAGAAAATACAACCTAAGTAATATATGGCAAATACAAATAAGAGCTACTAAGCAGCAGATATTCTATTAACTCATTTCATGGCAGGTCACTTCAACTGAGCCTGGGTGTTGTAGGGCTATCTGTACCATTACTGCCCCTCTCCTGCCTGGCCTCAGAGGCAGTCTGCTGAGAAAAGTGTCTGGTATGCATGAAACTAAAGTCCTTCCTTCAAATTCCCCTCCATCTGGTGCTCACCTGTGCCATTCCAATCGTTGTTTTATGCCTGTAGTTGACACATACAGCTAAATACTCTTGTACTTGTATTTGTATATTAGTGAATTTCCCCTCAGAAAAAGGTGTATTCGTTTTCTTGTCTCCTTGTAATCATCCTGAAAAGTTTTTGATCTCATGTTAGGCTATTCCAGGGCTTTTCCCTACCACACTAAGCAACAGTATTTCAATAGACACCTTCCCATGACTCCCACCAAAGTGAGAGGATTGGCACCCCTAAACATGATCTGTAGGGGTTAGAGTGGAATGAGGTAAGGGCAGCTATAATACACACCTCCTTCATGCCATGTGTGCTGAAGGGTAATTTTTCTTGGTGGGAAGAGATTTTTTTTGTTCCTGTGCTTGGAAGGGGACACCAGGGAGGTGTGAAGACAGCAGCCATGCTGTCACACTGGTGCACCCAGGCGGAGAACACAATCCCACAGCAGGACTCACAATCTTGGCCACAGCTCTCAGATAGTGCAGCTGTGTGGAACCAGGTACAACACCATGGAAAACTTAGTGGGAGAAAAGCAAGCCCATATGTATGAACCAACAGGCTGGCTGCAAAAGAGTGTGTAGATATATTATTTATTTTTTCTAAAGCAATGCAAAAGTCTGAGCAGTATACCACTGACAATTACAAAACTGGCGTGCGCAACCATCATTGCCATTTCAGTCAGAAATTCACTTGGGAAATGTTTAGATTCCATCCTCCCTTAGTAAACTGAATTTTAATATAGTAATTTTGAATTATTATCAGCTCGCAAATCTTGAAGAAATAAGGAAAGGGAAGGGTGGCACTACATTTCCCCTGCTAGTCCCCTATAGATAAAAGGAGAAGGAAACCCAATGATTTGTACACCACCCTTATTCCCTACGAATAAGAATCAAATGATAAAATTTGAAGAAAGCAGTTTTAGAAGACTTACTTGTACTACCTATGTAAAATTATACTCAAACCTTAATATGCTCCAATTATGGTATAGGAGGGAATTTTTAACGAGACCTTTGATCCAGCCCATTTTATGGTGAACAAGGTTCAGCTGCTATCAGGTGGGCCCACATTTTCCCATTAGCATTTCATTATTCATTCAAACTCAGTCACAGTGATTGTTCACTGGGCATTTCCCTGGGGTCAGTATAAGTACCTCAGTGAATTGCATATGCAAATATTTTGCATAATGAAGTGCAGATTCAAAATAATAGCCACAAACCAAGAAGCCATTTTGAACAATCTGGGCAATAAAAATACAAGGACGGTCATCTGTGTTGACAGTTGTATGAACCAGATAAAAGAAATTGCTACAGAAAACAACACAGCTTAATATTTTATAATATTTCACTTCACACTAACCTTGTTTTCCCAGCTCCTTCTCTCCTTTGTTAACACACAAGATTTTACTGCAAGAATACCAACACTGTAATCATTTTTTTAAAATGTGTCTCATCAGCAGACAAATAAAATTTAGCCAAGAGAAAAAATACTGGAGCCAGTCCACAGAGGAATAAAATTTTCTCTAAGGTCCATTAGCTTTTTAATCTGAGAAGGAGAAAAAAATCCTGCCTGACCAAATTACGTTAACAATCCACCATCATCAATATTTTTTGCCTGAATCAAAAATATGGGCCTCGTCCTGACACTCTGCTCACAACAGAGAAGCAAAGACTTATATGAGAGTTTGGTGTTTGTCTTATTATTAGTGCTGCATTTAAAAGCACCTTTTAGCTCAAAAACTTAAGGCATCTTACAGGAGTGATGTCTCCTAACTTCCCCTGTGCAGGTGAGAAAACAGAAAATGTGCAGTGGGAAGTGACTAGCTGAAGTCATTTAGCAAACTAGTGTTTAAATTGGGATCACAAACTTCTCATGAGTAGTACTTAGAGCATGACAGAATGCAGGTGACATCCAAGGATTTTTGGTGCCTGCAGAAATATTTGTGTTGAATAGATTGGAGGAAAGAGTTTATAAATTTGAACTGAGCTAAAGAAAAACATGCTCTGGATTTATACTGCAGTAAAGTTTTTCTTCTTGCTTGAATTTACTAGCAGTTCTTTTATTGTCTGCTCTTCCTCATCCATTATCAAATATCTGATAAAGCTCTACAGGCCACAACTTGTATACTTTATCATGAGATCACAGGTGTGAGCTATGACAGAACTATTCCTTAAAGCACACCTCAGGTCTCCAGTTCCTCTGACAAGGAAATAATTGGAGAACAGAGTAGTCACGGATATTTCAATCATCGGATCACTAAAATAAGCTGCAATTTAAGTGCTGGATTCTGCTGAGCCAATATGAGCTGTCTGCAACTTATCTAAAGTTAGATAAGTTTAGATAAGTCCTCTGTGCTCTTCATAAGTCACAGGAAGAAGACTGGCAGCTGCTGAGAGCAATCCATTATTCCTGTTTTACACATTTTTTAATATTGGAAGTAATGTCCTCTGGAGGTACCTCTCTATCTTGAGAATAGAGGACGTACAGGCAACTAATTTAGAAACTATGTTAATACATATGAGTAAAATCCTTGAGGAAAGTCCTACACTAGTTAAAATATTCCATCAGTTGGACTGTTTAGGTGTTACTCATACAGATTTCTACATTGTCAGATAAATCCTATTTGTAGTAATGTGTGATTGCACCTTAAAATAATCATTCAGCTAATAATTATCTCCTGTTTTACTTTTCTATCTCATTTGTTATAAGCTTTCCCTTTCCTGCTTCCTCTTGACTAATAATGAGCTTTCAGTCATTCTCAGGGCTGAGACCCTACTGCCATCATGTCTCTTCAACAACCCTGTCCCAAAACAGGATTCCCGCAAAACTAAAATCCAAAAAGACAATGAAAATCATGTTAGTGTATCATATTATTAATTACAAGAGGCATAACAAATAATAATTTTTATCTCACCTTAGTCTGTTACTACTCCTAATGCAATAAGAAAAAAATCATAATGGCTTTTGGGCCACTATGGGAGATCTCTACTGCATGTCCTCAGTTCAGGGTATAGAAAGGAAGCATTCAAATGTCTTCCTGATTTAGTATTTCAAAGTTATGAGCATTTCCTAGAGCACCAAACACTGATAATATTATAGCATAATCTCACAGGAGAATTTTGAAAATTCCTTCGTAAATTATATTAAACATTGATGATATTGCTCCACTTACTACTGGAAATAGTACTGAATAAATTTATATCAACCATAAAGTCTACTTGAATATTTGTAATCACTTACATATAGGTTAGAGATGATTTTGCTTATGAGCAGAATAATACGTGTTTTTCTGTCTGTACATTGAAATGGAGAGAAAACCAAACCCCTGAAAGAGTAACTAACAGTTTGTGAAAAATTTCCCAGTCCGTCTGGTTCTGAGAAACAAATTGAAAAATCCCACCCTACTCATTGTAATTCTATGTCTATTTAAATTTGCATTTTTAAGAAATTTTTGTAGGTCAGTCCAGTCCTGAAGTAAATTAAACAGACTGCGAATTAATTTGGTGTGGCCAGAGGTAAATTGGCGGTTAAGTGTACAGTACATGTGATAAACAATAGAGAACATTGATTTTTATTTTTTACTGTAAAGAAATTTTAAGGGGTGACTTTTTGAAAGAGTTTGTCTTGTTCCTACTGTAACTATGGCATAATTGGGGACTGTATATGTCTTAATTCCACCAGTCAGTCCTATGCACTGTTCCATTGCCTGTTATTACGCACAGTAACACTTTGAACTTTCACATGCCTATATTTATTCAACAGATGGCAGAGCTTGTGAGAGGATCAAACACCTTCCTGACAAGAGAGCAGCTCATTTTGTGCAAGGAAACTGCCAGATATCTTTACTGGATGGTAAACAAACTGATAGCCTGCTTCTTTTCCCAGGAGGAATTAGCTGCATGCAGCAGCCACAAAGAGGCAGGGAGGCATGAGCTGCTGAATCCTGCAAGCCTTAATTCAGTGTCTAGTAAGGAGACATTGAATGTACCTTGCAGTAGGTTGGTAAGATGAAAAGTTCACCCTCAAACTCTGCATCATCTGGATAAAAAACACTTAGGGAGACATTCTCTTAATTGTGGTAGAGAATCTTTCTTCAATGTTCTAAATTGGCCTACAAATTCACATTTTTTTAAACAAATTATTTGTTTAAATAAGTCCTAAAACAAATTCAGCTTTATGGCTTTATCAGAACATTATGCTAAATAACAGGACTTACAGTGGTCCTGTGTAATGGGTATATTTGTTTTGAGATAGCTAAGAAGCACCATCAGAAGCTATTATTGGAACTGGACAGTTTTAACTGTACAATATTTTTTATAGAATCTTCTTTCCATCAGAGCATATTGTTTTCTTTTCTGACAGTTTTTCTAGGACTTTTCATAACATACAATACCTCAGCATGAACTTATCACCAAAATTTTTGAATTACATCAGACCTAGTTCTGTAGTTCCTTGATTCAGCTTTAAAGTGGGGTAGAACAGAATTCACTGATTTACACCACCAAAAAATGTTTCAAGAGGAGTGAAATAGTATATGATAAGAATATATGAATTACAGGAACCAGCATGTGTTGGTGAAACACAGAAGGAGGGGAAAGTCCAGTGGGAAGTCTTTTATAAAAAACACCAGCAGACAGTGCTTTCTCAAGTGCCCTTGGAAACATAAATATGTGCACTGTTGCCCAGGTGACAAAATCCAAGTACATGGTGCCTACTGTGAATGAAACAACTGGCACTGCCTGCTCCTTGTGGAGTGGCCAGTGTTAGTGGCACTGAGACCTATCACTCTGAATGGGCACGAGAAGCAAAGCCTACTTTTGTGGATATGTGTTAATAGTCTGCTGGACTAGGCAGCAATAAAGGTATGGCTTCTCCAAGGGAGGTTTTGTAATTAAGACTTATTTTACTTTCTACAAATATGTGCGTAATTTCCATTATTTCTCTCTCATATATTTTACAATGCCAAAGCAAACATGTAACCATTTTCTCAGGTTAGACCTTATTTTACCTTGGTGTTGAGGTTCAAATGGCATTTGTTTCCTTAATGTGATTTTTAATTTCTCTGGTTCTTTCAGACTCTTACACAGTTAAAACATTATAGACATACAGTACATAAAACTAACACCTCAAAGGTGAATTGTTTTCTTCTTCTTCATCCATTCATATGTCCTAACTTGTTCTGCAAAGCATTTTTCCTAATTAAATGTTCCCTTTCACATTAATCCCTTAACATCTGCCTAGTAATCAAGAACAAATGTTTCCCATTGGTATTCTCATGGAGTTGCTGGGCACTTACCCCTCTTGCTGCAACGTTCAGCCCTTGCTAGTTGGCTTGCATTTTCACTTGAGTTAGCAGCTGACTTGGCTGCTAGTTACTGCTTCTCTGATTTTCTGCTCCATGGCTTCACCAGCAGCTCACTGCCTAGCATGAAAGAGAAAACTGAATACAGAAACAAAAAAGAGAATTCACAAAGGCCCATATCTTCTCTTCCTCTCTGGATTTTAAGAGGTTCAATCCCAACAACACACTCTCTCTTAATTATATCTGACCTTTTTATAGAGATAAGTTTTTTATGAAAAAGTAATAGTACATCCAAACTGGTAATGGCGTATATCTTCAATACCTACTTATCTGAACAGAAAGTACTTGTAGAAAGGTTGAGGATACTCTCTCTCTTACCTCTCCTATCTAATACAAAATAAATTGTTTCACTGTTTTTTTTCTCTAATATAGGTCTGTAATCTACTGCCAGGAACACTATTGACTTTCTTTGCTTTTCATATGCTTTTAATGACAGGTATTATTTGAACAGCAAATGCAGGAAAAAGAAGAAAAAAACACCAAACCAAAGAATGGAAGAGATCCAAGAGGACAAGGACTGGTTCAGGGTGGTTGATTTTTTTTTCCCCATAGGTGATTATAGCTTCGGTGGAGAACAGGTTAAGTGCCTGCTTGTACGCACCTCTGAAAAATATTTTTCAGGTTTTTTATACAGAAAGTTGTCAGTGGAGATGACTTGAAAATTTGTGTCTTTTATTCTTGGAAAAAAAAAAAAAAAGAATTCAGATTCAGCTTTGCTAGAATAGTTTGCAATTCCACCTGGAAAGCTAAAACAATTATTTAAGAACAAGTTAATTCTCATTCATAGAGAGTTGATGTGAAAAGAAAAGCTGAAATCCTAGGACATGCCAAACTTTTATTGTGGTAAACATACTAGGCAAAATTTCAGGAAGGCTTAGAGAAATAGATTTTATTATTTCCACTACTATTACTGAGTTCTTTGGAAAACTTTTCTTTCTCTTCTTATCTGTATTTACCCTAATGCCATGTGTAGATGATTCAGCTGCTCATGATATAAGAATGTAGAAAAATACGACTTCTTCTCCTTTATTCTATATATTAGTATACAATTTTCTTTCGATTTTGATAAAACCAGATTCATCTTTTTTGGGAAGTATAATTCAGGAAACACAGACATATATTTGTTTAGATGATGTATTTAACTGCACTGGCTTTTTCCCATGTTTACCAGAGTCTTACTAATGTAATCAACTTTCTTCACTAATAGCAGAGAGGTGAGGGGCTGCTCACTGAAGATGCTCACATCTACATATCAATGAATAACATCTAGTGAAACTTGTGGTCCTACAGAATACAGAAAAGCAAAATAACCATTCAGAACAATGTGGCAGAGCACAGTCCACTAGCTCTGTCTTGCAGCTTGCATCACATTCACCCCACAGTTTTTTTGGAGTTGTTATCCAGTAAGAAACAAATGTTGCCTCATAGTTGGGTGATCTATAGCCTAAAAAATATTTTGATAGTGGCAAAACCAGATGTAATATTTTTCATTCCAAGACTGAAATGAAAACTTTTTGAGAGGAGTCCTTATCCCATTTTCAAAACACTTCCTTTTAAGCCATCGCTTTTAATTTTTGATATGCAATTGTCTGAACTATAAAGATACCTAAAATTAGAAATTCTTCATTAGCACCTTAAACGGCTGCGGGAACTCAATCACTGACATTGTTATAAACTGGTTTACCACCATCTCTCAGGAACAGTTGAGGTGCAGTCAGCTTTTTGTTCAGGAAGTAAGACGGCCTGACTGACCACCTTCCAGCCCTATTTTCTATGACTATATTACTAAGACAAGATGAAAAACTTTTAAACTCAATTTAGTTTAAAGGGCTTTGAGAAGATATTTACAATGGCAAACAGCATCATCCAATTTCACAGCTTAAAGGAAAACAGCCTTTATGTCTGCAACAAAGCTGAAATACCTCAATCACATACACACTCCATGGTTCCACAAAAATTATTTTAAAAAAATTCTTTAGCATGTGTCAAGCCACCACTAGAACAAAGTATTTCAAACCTCAAAATGTTTTGGATGGAGTTCATTCACCAGAACTGTCCCCATTTCCCAGGGAGAGCTATCACAGCCAAATACAAAATAGCAGAATCATAGAATGGTTTGGGTCAGAAAGACCTTAAAGATCATGCAGTTCCAACTGGGCATGGGTAGAGCTTTGGGGCAAGATGGAAGTTCGCTCTTCCACATGCAAGGAAACTGTGTTGGTTGCAGCAGTGAAGGGGCCTGAATTGTATGCCTGCTCACACTTTTAGGAGAGGCTGTTGAACAGAGAAGCAGTGTAAGCCTTGCCACAAACATCCTCAGAGCAGAGCAGATGAAGATGTCCTTAACTGTTATTGAGCCAGAATTATTGACAGTTGTGTGTAGAATATAAAGTGAGTTTAAGAATAAGATTAAATAAGTCAAAAATATTTGAATTAGTAACAGTCTTTTAATTATCTCTTCTTCTGTAAATGCTACATACTTATACAAATACAAATACATCTCCAGATGTTTGAAATGCAGTGTCTGAAATTGCAAGTAATAGTAAATCTTTTAAGAAATTTACACTGTGCCGTCCGGAATTAGTATGAGATCTACTATAGGTCACATACATATATACACTAAAGTGCACTGTTGTGAGTAAAATAAATCATGTCAATAATTGAAAGGATATGTCCTTCCAATGCTGCTGTGAAATATTACTCAACTCTCTCCATATTCAGGAAATGAATGCAAGTCCCCTTAGGAAGACCTGAGGGTAGCTTCAAAAAAATGTAGTTGTGCAGTTACAGTGCTCATCACAGGTAAAGGAGGGACTCTACTTCTCCATCTGAATTTGTGTTGATATGTGGAAAATAATTCAGAACTGAAAGAGAATTTGATTATGCAGCCTTGTGAATAGAGGATCCACACAGGACAAGTAATCCTGGATTTCATTCTCAGGACTCCTACTGGTTAATTTTAGTTCACAAATAATCACACGCAAGGACAATTTCTGTTAAATGCAAAAATAATCATAGCAAGGAATCAAAAATTCTTTCCTCCAAACAGAATGATGGCGGTTCTGTCTTGTTCTTTCTCTTGGTCATTAGTTTAATACAAGTATTTTTCTTCCTTCTTTTGCTACATTTGCTCCATGGCACTGTTAAATAAAGAGCTGAGTCTTGATAAGTTACTCCAATAGTTTTTTATTTTTCTAGTGAGAAAGAATCTGATCTCCTGTAATCAAATGTAGAAAGCTTCTAAACTCTCTTAGCTTCCACTTGTGATTTAATTGCAGGCAGTAATCTGCTTTTCTCACACCCTTTTCAAGTCCATGGAAAAAATAAACTCTTCAATAGGGCAGAAAAATGGACTCCTGATATTAGAATAGGTCTCTGGGCATGCTTGTAATGCAAACATTATACAGTGCTTCCTTTTAACCCAGGCTGGGCTTAGCAAACTGTGCAGCTCCCAGCCATTTAAGATGCTGTTGTCACTCACCAGAATCATGCTGATTACAAGCAGAATCTCAACTGGTACAAACCTGTGTGACTCCTATCAGACATCACACTCAACAGTTGTTGCTTTCTCTATGAAAATGTGCCTTCTGACTGCCATTGGCTTTAATCAGTAGCATGTTTGCTTAATGTGTCTGCAATGGCATATTGAGCAATATGATAGGCATCTCATAAGACTATCTGATCTCTTAAGGTCTGGGCTGAATTGTAACATCCCTGAAGCACTCGACCTCTTTTAATTAGTGAGTCATTTCTGTCATAGCTCCCTACTGAAAGACATATATGCCTTTCTCAAGCTCCTTCCTGTCTTAGCTTATCTGTTTTTATAATAAAGACTCATCTTAGTTATAGAGGACACAGACTCCTCATTAAGAAACTTGTAAGAACAGTACCAGTTCATGTTCAGTGAGAGCATACACCCAAAAACTCTTTGTACAGTATCTCTAAAACTCCATGTTGTTCCTCTTGTTACACTAAATAGTTCTGCAATGGACAACACCATATTTTAATATATATGCACCTGTAATTATTTACATTTACCATTCTTCTTTTACACATATATAAAGCCCACCAACTTCATTGGGAAATTTGACTGTGCAAGCGTGGACACTCAGACTGGGATATGAGTAGGATTAATTTGGGTGGTTTAGGGTAAATTTTCTTCACAGCAGCTAGCATGGGTCTATGTGCTGAAAACACTGTTGACAACACAGGGATGTTTTGGTTACTGCCGAGCCACACAATGAGCATGAGCTACACTACACTGAGTTACACAAAGTCAGCACCTTTTGTCTCCCACCACACCCCACCAGTGAGGAGGCTGAGGGTGGACTAGCAGCTGGGAGGGGATACAGCAGGGACAGCTGACCCCAGATGACCGAAGAGGTATCCCACACCATATGGCATCATGGAGCATTTGTCTTTTTAAGTCACCAGTGCACATGACAGGAGATGGCTACTTTCCTGGAGATGGCTAAACACCAGCCTGCCAATGGGAAGAAGGGAATGTGTTCCTTGTTTTGGCTGCATTCACAGCTTTTCCTTTAGCAATTAAACTGTCTTTATGCAAACCCACAAGTTTTCTCATGTTTATTCTTCTGATTATCTCCCCCATCCACTGGGGAAAGTGAGTGAGCAGTGAGTGGTGCTTAGTTGTCAGTTGATGCTAAACCTCAACAGTCCTCTGGCACCCACTGTGAGGCAAGAAACAGTCAAGATAATGAGAGATTTGACTGGAATATGCTAAGTTGAATTTATAGCCGTTATTGCTGTTTAGCCATGAATTGAGAAGCTCTGTTCTTGCCATGGCGCTTGCTTGCCACAGTGTGTAGTAGAACCTAACACATTTTAGCGGCTGCTTTCTGTTCTCACTGCTTGCTGTAGTGCTTGTTGTACTGCTTATCATCTTACTCTGCTGTGCCTGGGGACATTTTGATAACAGCAATGGCGATGCGCCTGGGCTGGCACATGGCCAAAGCATGGCTGCTCCTTCTGTCCTGCTGCACTGGACAGACTGGAACTGCAGAGTGAATGAGTCAAAGGGAGTGTAGCCTACGGCTGAGTCCATGTGGAAGCAGGAGGACACCCCAAAGCATTGGTGGCCATGGATAAGTCCACATTAGGGTAGGTATATCTCAAAATGGCTGTGTCTGTGCCACAGCTGGTACCTCTGAAGGGGAGGGGGTTCATTCCAGTGTTAAATCCTATGGTTTGCTCCGAAAGAATGAAGGGTAGAGATTATAATAGAAGTATGTTTAAATGGCTATAACCTAGGATTCAAGTTGCATGTTTAGGAACCACTATGGCAGGAATTGCCTGAACAAATGGAGGAGAAGCCTTACAAGAATCAGTGTAAATACAGTAGTGACTCAATTCGAATTGCCTTTGGTGCCCAGTAACTCCACATAACACACCACCTCCCCTGTCCTGAGTGATCACCATTAGAAACGGAGCCCAAAGTCATGGACTAAATGAACTCAATGGACATTTTACAGACATTTCACAGCAGGTACATTGACTAAGGGAATTATGTCTGTGTTCTACACCAGAAGATGGAAAAGAAGGTGATGGCTAATGTTATAGATATATAATAGATAATGTGATAGATATAGATAGATAATGTGAGACCTGAGCACAATAAATGGTGTGGAATAAGTGGTACAGAATGTGCTGGCTTTGACGGGAATCGAGTTAGTTTCCTTCGCAGCAGCTGGTATGGGTTTTTGTTCTGGATTTTTGACTAAAATTGTGATGATAATGAAGGATGGTTTAGTCCCTGCTGAAGAAGTGCTTACACAGCATCAAGGCCTTCTCTGCTTCTCTACCCCACCCCACAAGCCTGAAAGCAGCTGGGAGGGGACAGCTGGGACAGCTGTCCCCAAGTGACTAAAGGGACAGCCCAAGCTATATAGTGTCATGCTCAGCAGTAAATCTGGGGGAAGAAAAGGGAGGGATGTTTTGAGGGAAGACATCTGTCTTCCCAAGTCACTGTTACACACGAGTGAGCCCTGATTTCCAGGAGATGGCTGAACACCTGCCTGCCCATGGGGAAGTGGTAAATGTATTCCTTGTTTTACTTTTCTCCTGTGCACAGCTTTTGCTTTACCTGTTAAACTGTCTCTATCTCAACCCTCAAATTTTCTCACTTTTGCTCTTCTGGTTCTTCCCCTGTTCCAACAGCTGTGTGTGACTGAGCTGCCGAATGGGGTTAAGCCATGACAGCAAGAAATGTCACTTGGAGCTCATGAGGCAGACACAGCTCTCACTGCTCCTAAAGCATGTTTGCTCTTGCGTTCCTACACAACGCAGGGCTAGTGGCCACCTGACCACCATGGCCGTGATGTCACATGGCCCTGCCCCGGTCACGTGATCATCATGGAAGTCACATGGCCCTGCCCCACTCATGTGACCGACGCTGGTGTCACATGACCCTGTCCCCCACCCACGTGATCACTGTGGGTGTCACATGGCCCTGCCCCAGTCACATGACAGTCGCGGGTGTCACATGGCTCTGCCCCCGGCCGTATGACCCACGCGGGTGTCTCCTTTTGCAGGTTCTGCAAATGGCAACCTTAAGTTCTTGACATCAACCAAATCTTTCCAAACCTTAGAACTACTGTGGTTCAAAACAAACAAGAAAGATGCCTTAAGCAAGCAAAAAAGCAATATATTTAATGAAGTTTATTAGTATTGCCTTATTTAAAAAGCTAATAACTTTACTTAATAAGTAAAAATGCAGTGTAGTAAAACTGTGTAACACAAAATAGTTAATAGACAACAAGGTCATTAGAAAGATTCTTTAAAGTTAAACTGAGAGGGGGAATTGTGGGAAATAGAAACGGTATAAAGCTCTCAGGAAGCTGTGTGAAAGCAAGTCTCAGGATGGAGAAATACAAGAATGCTGAAAATGCAAAGACAAGAAACAATGGGGCTGTGAGCTGTGTAAAGACAGGCCTGAGGAAAATATGTTAAGCAAGGTAGTAGAAATATGTAAGTTTAATAATGAAGCTTTATCCATTGTTTTAAGCTATTACAAGCAACATTGTTCAAAGCAAGATGTACGTGCAACTTTATTAATTGGCCTGAGCAAACACTTGTCAGCTTTTAACATTATGCTGTTGGCTAGAAAGTTGTTAAAAGACTTTGTAACAAAGAGAATTTCCTCTGCTGTGCTAGAGCTGAAGCTGTTCCGTTTCTCTTGCTTGGTTCTGTAAAAT
>VWZS01008933.1:0-10353 GCA_013397075.1 Rhabdornis inornatus
TTTGTGGATTCATTTTCCTGACGGGGGGTCATTGGGAGTTATGGTATTTGTCTTCTCAAGTAAATGTTACACTTGATGAAGCCCTGTTTTCCTGGATATGGCTAACCATCTGACTGCTGATGGAAAAGAGTGAATTAATTCCTCAATTTACTTTGCTTGGACATGAAGTTTTTGCTTTACCTACTAAACTGTCTTGATCTCAATCCATGTGTTTTCTCACTTTTACTCTTTCAATTCTCTCTCCCATCCTACTGTGGGGAGAGTGAGCACATGGCTTGTGTGGGGCTTAGCTGCCTACTGGGGTTAAACCACAATATTTCTGGCCTACAGAACTGTAACATATACCTTCTGCATACTTTTATTTTCTTATGTTTAATTTAAAAATAAAAAGGTGTTAAATTTAGTTCTTGCTCCATATGAATGTTACCTCATGCAATGCAACAATTTAAAATTTTCTCTATTTACTTTTTTTGTGTCTTAGAATAGCCTGGTATCTGTCTCAAGTAATAGCAGGAGTTGGCAAGGAATGTCTACAATTCCTTGGTACCTCTCATGAGCTTTATCTCTAGTTTTAGTCTTGCTGTGACTTTTTCCCTCTTTTCCTTCTCTACAAGCATGGTATCCATCTGTATGTGACTATTCTAGGGGACCTTCAAGAGCATAGTGAAGTAACATTTTTTTAAGACCCTTCAGCTTACAAAATTTCCATATGGTTAAAAACCATGTAGAAAATGGAGTGGGTAAATCTGGGTGCAAGTCGGTGGGAGACAACTCACCACTGTGTTTCTAATCTGGGGTTGGCAGTGCATACAGCAAGATCACCAGCTTGCACTAGAAGAGTCTGTTAGCTGCAGAGGTTAAAGTCTACAGGCTAACTGCCCCGCTCTAGATAGTGTACTGTGACAACTTTGTAGATACTCTTACATAGCTCAGTTTAAACCTGACTTTTCCCTTTCAACTAAATATTTTTTGTTGTATATTTAAAATAAATATTTCCAAAAACCTTTTCTCTATAAGTACATAATTTCGACAGCATGTTTTCATAACAGCAAAAGAAAATGGAATTTCCGAGTATAAATAATATATGTATGCGTGTAGCACAGGGACAAGTTTTAGCCAAGATAAGAAGTGACAAGTGCCCCACCCCCAGCTTCTGGTAAAATAACTGCCCCTGCAGATAGCCAGTTGTACCATTTGCTCCGGATGTCATGCCCCTCTTTCGGTCACGTGGTCTGTTGTGATTGGCTGGAAACATCCATTACCCCACGGCCTGCAAGCGTACGGGAAGGGGGTTTATTTTCATCCTTAGCTTCAGCGAGCGTAATAGACTGCACCGTAGTCAGAGCCTTGTCTTTCCTCGCTGTGTTGGAGTTCCGCCGCACTGGACCGCAGGCAGGAGGTGGGAGTTGTGTCGATTCGCTGGGCCGTCGAAGTTGCAGTTCGGGCTCCGTGGCGGGCCCTGCTTGTGCCTTCTGGAGTGCGGGGAGGCCCTCCGCTGCCTGGGGAGGAGCCGTGGGAAACCGGGCAGACTTTAGCGCACCGTGCGCCTGGCCAAGGTGCTACAGAGGCCGGCGAAGGGCTGGTGGGAGAGATGCTGTGCGATGGGGACGAAGGGTGGTGGGCGGTGTTGTGGAGTGGTGGCAGTGGGGCGACCTGTATTTTTCGCGAAGGTCGTGTGAAGGCTCTGTTCCCCATGGGCCCCGCTGTAGTGGTATGATTAAATAACAGATGTGCTGCTCGGAGTTTGTGAGTATGTGTGGGTGCGGCCTTGGCCTTAACTGCGGCTTATTTTATCGCGTCAGAATGCTGAGTGCAGGGAGTTAGCGATCCGGTTAGTGCAGTGTTACGATTCCGCGTGCGGAGGCGGTAGAGGTGGGGTATGATCGCGCTTGGCGCTTCAGTGGGAGCGGGTAACGCAGCTGCCCGCTTTAATGCATCTGAGTTCCACGGCAGGGCTGGCAGCTTCTGCCAGCTACTCCCTGTCTTTAAAGTCGCTTCTCGAGTAGACCGCAATCGTTCCGTGGTCGCGCCGTGAGACCAGGCAGTAGCAGACAAGAGGTGCCTGTAATACGGTTATGTGGGGCAGAGGGTGTAGGGTAGGTAGCAAACACATTATTTATATGGCTGAGCAGCCATCCTCTCATATCTGCATGGTACTTCTCGAGCCTTTGCCAGCAACCGGTGCTCTTATGTAGACAGAATTTTCCCCTGCAGCACAGAGATCCTGATATATGTTTTCACTTTCCTTTTCTGAGTTCCTATCTCTCTACTAACTATTGTAGTGTCGTCAGCAAGGCAGGAATGAATATGTGCAAGTCTTTTCCTGCCACAGTGGTAGGGTCTGCAGGCCTGTTTTACCCTGTTTTCTCTCTCAGACCCAAATTTTCTTATCCTATAAATGCTTTACAATATAATGGAAATAAGAATTATACTATGAAGAACAGAGCAGTTAAACTATTCTGGCAAATTATGGAGGAAAACAAGGTATTAATTCTGATGCCTTTGTGTACAAATCTTGGGAATTTTAATGTAAATCCTTAAGCTTGTAGTTAGATTGAGCAAGTGTATTTTTTCACCAAGTATCATTAACAGTCTAAACTGGTGGGAAAGCCAGAATTAACATGTATTAACACCTCTATCTGTTCATAACTGCTTAATTCTTTAAAGTTGCAACTTACAACCAACAGCTGTCCCAATTATACCATTCTTAATTCTTGTACAAGTGCTAAACCTGACTATAACCTTTCTATTCAGTCTAACAGTAACAAAGTATACTAGTGCCCAGCTTTCAGCTTTCTAGGAATAATTTTATATTGCACTGTAATAAAAGGTGGTGGTCTTTGATGTGGGGTTTTTTTGGGATGAGGGAGTGTTGTTAGTTTGGTTTTTTCTTGGTTTTTTTTGTTTGTTTTGGGTTTTACCACTTTGTTCTTTATCTTGTTATTTGAAACTTTGCTCCTAGTATTCATCAATACTCACATATTCTCAGAACTTCCTCTGATTGGCAGCATATAAAAAATATATATAGTAGATGGAATATTTGCACACTCATTTTCTATATATTTTAATAGATATTTATATGTAGTTGCACTATCTTAATATGCTTATATACAATTATAAAGATATAGAAATTATATCTGTAAAAGTATAGGTATAAAATGTCTAAAAATTCTTAAATAATAGCTAATGGCATGAGTAATTCAAGTTTGAATGTGAATAGAAAGTAAATAAACAAAGGTAAAAGGCAGGTTTAGGGTCCCCCGCTTTAAAAGGCTACAGAACAAGCCCTAACGTGTCTGGGGTAGGGACTTCATGAGGGTGGAGGGTTGCCAAAAAGATGGAGGTGGCATGGACAAGTCTGGATATGCTCAAGGCCTACAAACCCCTCCTAGGAGACCCATCAAGGGACCCTCTGTGAGAACCCTGTTGTATGCAAAGAAGAGACCAATCCTTTGAGCTGGATTGAGAGGCCTCTGCATCTGAGCTCAGCCTAACAGGATGATTATGCAGTGTTACTGGACCAAACTTTAGGCTTTGTGTGTTCCTGTAAGGCACAAGCATTGTTCGTTGAAATAGCTAGCCAGAACAAAATGTGCACTTTAGAGAAACACATGCATGGGGACAGTAAGGAAAAGAGCGTAAAGGATTAATTGAAAAGACCATGTGAACCAGAAGAACTAAATAGAGGAATACTGGTTATGTTTTCTGGGTGATAAAAAGTTTGATTTCTGAGATCCTCTCTCAGCTCCTTTAGTGGTTAAAGGCTCTATTTGTGATCATTCTCTGTTTTGTTTTTAGGAGAATAGCACATTGCTTAAAATGGACATAAATGGAAAGTCCAGAACTACCATATATACCCTCCCTGTACCTCTTGCAGAGGTCAGTTCTGCAAGAAAAACAGAAGCAGAGAAACCACGATGCTCCAGCACCCCCTGTTCACCAATGCGACAGACATTTTCAGGCTATAAGATCCTTTGTATGGATTCTAACTACCTAGTCGGATTCACAACTGGAGAGGAGCTGCTAAAATTAGCTCAAAAGTATACAGGAAATGAAGATAATAAAGGGAAATCTGGGCTTAACTTGCACTCTAACCAGCTTGATTTAGGACTTGCATGTTCCTCCCGTTTTTACAAAACTAAAAGTAGGTGCTATCAGCCATATGAGATCCCAGCAGTAAATGGAAGGAGGAGGAGACGTATGCCCAGCTCAGGGGATAAATGCACTAAGGCTTTACCATATGAACCTTACAAGGCACTTCATGGTCCCCTGCCTCTTTGCCTTTTGAAGGGCAAAAAGGCTCATTCTAAATCCCTGGACTACCTCAATTTAGACAAAATGAGCACTCAGGAACCTGCTGACACAGATATGTTACAATACCAGCTCCAACACCTTACCCTTAGAGGGGACCGTATGTTTTCAAGAAATAATACGTGAACCATGAAGTATAATCTAGAATTTAGAACCAGTTTCTGGTTATTTCTCTGCTGCAAAAATCTGCTGTCATTCTGTACATGACTGTCCATATTGTATGTGGTATAAGCAAAATGTTATCAGAAAGTAATTTATTTGAATAGAATTTTGACAATGTATTGTGTTACAAATGTAGGGAAATAAATTTCCGGAGCAAGCAGCTTCTAATGCAAATTTGACTGTAGCTGGTAGGTATTTATTTGAATATCTTTTAACAGAGAAAAGACTTTTGGGATTTGGGTTTGGGGTGTTAGGGTTTTTTTGTAGTTATCTAGCATTTATGGTAATTTAATACTGAGATTGATGGTCTGCTTGGTTGTTGCTAATTTTGGGTTGATGTTAGAAATTGCTCTTGGATAAGTACTCAAGTTATCTTTTTGTTTCTTAATGTATTCTACAATAAAATGTATGTATGATTTTTTACATCATGGGAAAGAATGTGAGCTTGGCTAAATTGGATCACCTGTTATTTTAAACCATCCTATTCAAACATTTTATAACTGGGTTTGCACTGGTGGTGACAAGGAAATTCACTCATAAAATAAATATTTGTTCATTTGCTACTTCAAACCTATTACATATTTTTGTTTCTGTACAGAAGTAATTGTTTTGCCTCCTTTATTTTTTAATAAAACTAGTTTGGAATAAGTATTTGGAATATTAGTAGATGGAATACCCTGGCTTAATTTGTTGTTGAATAAATTTTTTGTCCAAATATGACATCAAATGCAGTTTTCACAACCGTATTCTTAGATATATTTAAAACATGTTAGTAACTTATGTATAAAATGTAAATTTTTTAATACATTTTTAGGTGCACTCTAATACTGAAGCAGTTTGCAACTTCATTTTAGTTTACATATTTAGAAATTAAAATTAAGATCATATTTGGAAACATCTTATTTGATCAGTTGTTTCTAGTGCTGTTTAGGGGTTTTTTTTGATTCTTCAGGATGAGTAGCAAGCGCTACTCAGTACATGTGTTATGGAAAAGGAAGAGTTGTTTTCATTCTGCCACTTACTGCACAATTGTAACTGAAGGCAGTGAAGAGGAGCCCAGTAGATGGTTTGGTGGTTTGGTTAATGTTTTCTGGCTTATTAGAATATGTACAACTGATGTGTATTTCAAAGAGTTAACTACACCTCTGTAAATTTAATTTATCGAACAATAATATCTTTAATGAACTTTTCCTGTATAGTCTTTAGTTTAAAAAATTGAATATGGTCACATGCCAAAGAGAGGTTTTGTCTAAGGAATAAACACTATTTATTGAAATGCTCTATGAAAATGTATTTCTGGCTGAAAAATAAAAAGAGTGATAGCAATACCTATTTTTGTGGAGTCTCTTGCTGTGTAGAATGAGGATATTTAAAAATACAACTTTAGACCTGGGATCATTAAAATTTGAAAGCAAGAATCTTATACTTCTGTGAAAGATTAGGTATAAGGAAGAAATTCTTTAGGGTGGTGAGACAGTGGAACAGGTTCCCCGAAGAAGTTGAGGATGCCTCTCATGGTTTAACTGGGCAGGTAGCTAAACACCACACAGCTACTTGCTCACTGTCTCCTCCTCAGTGGGAGAGTGGAGGAAAAAAAGGAAAATTCACGGGTTGGGATAAAAACAATATAATAGGACAAAATAATAGGTGAGAAATGGAAGAGAAAATAATTATAAAATAATGAGAGTATATGGAACAAGTGATGCACAATGCAATTGCTCACCTCCTGTTTAGTGATGCCTAGCCAGTTCTTGAGCAGTGGTCCCTGCCCAGCTTTACCCCTAGTTTATATGCAGAGTAGGATGTCATATGGTACGGAATATCCCTTTGGCCACTTTGGGTCAGCTGTCCTGGCTGTGTCTTTTTCCATCTTCTTGTGCCTCCTGTGGGAATGTTTTTTGAGGAAGATGGACATGTAGTGAACAAGCCAGGAAAGGGATATGAATGCTTTTATGAGCCTGAGCTAGGCCTGTAGCTTTGCCCTTGAAGTCACCTTGAAAGAGAGATAAGAAGGACAGCTGTTGCTTAACAAGAAAAGAAGGGGTGAGACAAGAAGAGCTGAATATGATAGGTGAATGCCAAGAAACTCTGAAGCCAATGAAAAATAGAAAAGCCCGCATGTTTGCCTTGTGCAAGAAGGCTTTTACCAATGATAAGTTGCGTGATCGTGTGTAGGGGTAGAGAAATTGTATATTAGGGTTAGAAGAGAGCAATAAAGTGGCATTTGCTTGATTCATATTGAAATGAGCAGCGTCCAGTTCTTTATCTTCTCAGCCTCCCAGCCTACTTGCTGGTGGGGTGGTGCAAGAAGCTGAAAGGTTTTTGACTTAGTGCAAACACTGCTTGGCAACAACTACAACATCAGTGTTACCAGTATTATTCTCATATGAAATCCAAAATAAAGCACTATATCAACTACTAGGAAGAAAATGAACTCTATCCTTGTGGAGGTGCATCCTTTCTCCACCAGGCTGCATTAAGATTTGAGAAATGCTTTTTTGTTGAGAAAGGCTTCAGCCTTGTTGAACAGCCCCTGGGCTGAGCTCCTCTTGAGCTTATCAGAAATAATGTCTGCAATGTCTGTTCCCAGGAACTAATGCTGGCTAACAAGCTCCTGCTTTTTTTTTTTTTTTTAACAGCCTTGGAAATGTCTTTTGCCTGAATGGCATAACAGTCTTGTTTTCACACTTTCAAAGAAAGTTGCCAATCTGAAGTGTGTCCAGGATGAAACATTGTTATGACTAAAGCCCACTCTCTTCTGACCCTACAAGCAGGGGTCCAAAATTAGATCCTTTGATCTCTCCTGGTCCGCAGCAGCTGCAACCAGCAAACTTCTGAGTGGGGCCTCTCAGAGCCAGAGAACTCTCAAGTTTGCTATCCTTGGAGGATTGCCGAATGATGATGGATCCTGGCCTGATACCTCAATTTCTTGAGGCTCAACCCTTCACCCACTGAGAAGATGCAAAGGCATCTGACGTGAGTATTTCACTACCTTCAAGGGGAATGTTTCACAGGTACCCTGTACAGTCTCTTTATGTCTGTGTGCATGAGAGTGTGAATACGCTATAGAAAATGTGGGAGAAATGCTGCTCTCCTGGATTCTTAACTACTTTAGATTTGTAAATAAGTTAGACCTGTAAGTTACTGTTGCGATATATTAAATCCTATATGAATCCTTTGCTAAAGTGTTAAGTTATAAGTTAAATGTTGTTAAGTGCTATTGAGCCTTTAAGCCATATTCCTTTTTATCCTTACCCTTTCTATCCTTTTGTCACACACACCTAAACACACACACACACACACACACAGAGATAGTTTTTTGGTTTATTTCAGTTTAGATTGACTGGATTTTTGTTTGTTGCTTTTCCTCTGTGTGCCTTAACCATCTAGTAAGTAGTAGAGTGAACCTTGCCAATGACCTTTGTCGTGCTATCACTTTTATATTAAATCTGTTTTTACTGATAACTTTGCTGGTGATTCTTTAAGCGATCTCAAAACACTAGTTCATAATAATCCTAGCTGAAACCAGGACAATTCCCCATCCCATCAGTGAGGTGGCAGCAGTGGTGACTAAGTCTGGAGGTGAGGGTTAGATCAGGCTGTACAGGGAAGTTCCCCAGCTCAGGGACACAAGAGCAACAGCCCTGAGCCTCGTGTAGACCTGTAAGCCCCTGGCAGTCAATCAGATGAGAAGGGGATGTTGCCAGAAGCATCTGAGGGAGATTAAAATGGCTCAAGGGAGTGCAACAAACAGGAGTGGGCAAACGGGGTGTGGCATGGCAGTTTGTGCATGAAGGGTGTGTAAGGGGGCACAGCCACCCTCCCAGCTCCTGCGGTGAGCTCACCTGGTGGGTTTGCCTGCCCAGCTAGAACAGACCTAGCAACGGTTTCCACACAGTCAAAAGCCATTGCTAGCAGGAGCATGGCAACTCAGACAGAGCTCCCTCAGAAGCACACAGCTGTCCAGGTCTCTGGCTGCAGGGAGTGTTTGAGCCTGGCATCAGTACTGGAGGGTAGCAGAGATGACACCTGCATGTGGTGTGACCAGGTGAATGATCTGCTCTGCCTGGTCGCAGAGCTTAAACTGGAGAGGCTGAGGACTATTCAGGGAGTGTGAGAGAAGTAGACTGGTGGAGTCACACTCTTCCATCCCTGAGAGAAATGCAGCAGATGGAAGCTCGGCAAGAGTCAGAGGAGCCCCGACCCTCATGCCATCAGGCAGAAGGAGGAAACCTGAAAGACAGGGGGAATGGAAACAGGTCCATGGTTGGGGAGGTAGGAGAATCCCCTCCTGGCCTCCCTCACATTCCCAAGTGCCCTTACAGAATAGGTACAAGGCTCTGGAACCTGAGGGTCAGGAAGATGACAGTGGAGAAGAAGGTCTATCTGGGGGAGTCTCCCAGATCAGCACAGTCAACTAGACAGATTACAACTACATGTATTAGGAAAGAAAGAAGGGTAATTATAGTGGGCAACTCCCTCCTGAGGGGAAACAAGGGCCCTATATGCCAACCGGACTCACTCCACAGGAAAGTCTGCTGCCTCCCTGGGGCCTGGGTAAGACATATTACTAGGAGACTTCCTGGACTAATTTGTCTCTCTGATTATTACCCACTTCTGGTTGTCTGGGTCAGCAGCAACAAGATTGAGGAGAGAAGTCTTAGAGCAATCAAAAAGGATTTCAGAACACTGAGGCAACTGGTTGAAGGGACAGGAGCACAGGTGGCGTTCTCCTCAATCCCTTTGGTAGCAGGGAAGAATGCCAAAAGGAACAGGACAACCCACGTGATTGTGTGGCTTAAAGACTGGTGCCATCAGTGGAAATTTGGCTTTTTTGATCATGAGGTGGTTTATACAGCACCAGGTGTGCTGGAGACGGGGTTTGCCTGTCTAAAAGGAGGAAGGGATTCCAGCCTGTGAGTTGGTAGGGCTGATTAAGAGGACTTTAAACTAGGTTTGAAGGAGGAAAAGGATAAGACCAGACTCACTAGAGAGGAGCCTGGGGGTGGCAGGCCAGTGTTGGGAGTTAAATGGATAGCCCAGCTGAAGTGCATCTACACTAATGCAGCAGTGTGGGTAACAGACAGGAGGAGCTAGGAGATCTTAAAGGTGCAAGAGGAGGCTGTCTCTATGCTGAAAGACAAGCTGGCAGGGCATAAGACTGGCCTGGCTGAACAGGGAACTTTCACTGGAACTCAGGGAAAAAAAGAGGGTTCATGAACTTTGGAAGAAGGGGGAGGACACTCAGGAAGAGTACAAGTATTTTTTTTTAGAAAAACATCAACAACAAAAGGAGGGCCAAGGAAAATCTCCATCCTTTATTGGATGCAGAGGGAAACAGTCACCAAGGATGATGGAAAGGCTGAGGTACTTAATACCTTCTTTGCCTCAGTCTTCAACAGAAAGACCGGTTATCCTCAGGGCAACCAGCCCCCTGAGCTGGTAGACAAGGACAGGGAGCACAATAAACCCCCTGCAATCCAAGAGGAGGTAGTTAAGTGACCTGTTGAGACACTCAGACAATTGCAAGTCTATGGGACCAGGTGGGATTCATCCTAGAGTGATGAGGGAGCTGGTGGAAGAGCTCACTAAGCCACTTTCCATCAATTATCATCAGTCCTTGTCATCATTGTCATAATTTCAGTGGTAAGTTTCATTTGACTCCTAATCTCTACTATTTCTTTTGCTAGCTTTAATAAAGGTACCTTGATATCATACACTGTTTTATGTAATCTACTAGTAGTTCTTTTAGTTTTATACTGTGTAGTAACTCTGATTAAGCTCTTTTGTCTGTTATTTCCTGTCTGTTCAACAAATAATAAATATTAAATAAATAACTCATTTTATATAGATCTCCTCTGCCATCCTTAGAACTTGTGG